>MQTX01000099.1:31465-52778 GCA_009735665.1 Angiostrongylus cantonensis
GAAAGTAAGCTGAGAACAGGAGTCACTGCCATCCTGATGTCAAAAAAGTCGTAATGTGCCTCTGATTCACAAGGGCAGTGACGGTCTGAGGCTGTGAGATATGAGGAGTGCTTCGGCTACGTTAATATCGAAGCTCCAGAGAACCATAGCTGCTAGAGCAGCAAATCTTCCGCCAGCCCGTCACTGGACGTTCCGGTTAACGAAGTAAGGAGGTAAGACAATCTATGAGAGGCCGTGAAATCTCCGTATAAAGGATAAAGCTCTCGGCGTTGATCAATCCCTGAGGGATGCGCCATGCATTCGACTTCATTAAGCATCGTTGGAGGTGATTGAATGCATATCTGGCCTTTACAATGACTCGCGGTGGCCGGCCGATGTATCGAGCCAGTGCTGCTATCCTCCCAGACAAGTCTGGTACCAATTTGCCGACCCCGGAGGGATGGAAGGCTTGGTGGGCCATGGGCACATTTTCACGTGCGCGCCGCAGTGGCGCCTCCAACCACTGCGCCACACGCGCCCGGAAATAATTGTTATACTCTTAATTATGCTTTAAAAAATTTAGAAATAATATAGCCAACTATGACTTGATCATGTGACTCTGACTTCCTTATAACTGTTGAACAATTAGGCGGTAAATATAAGCAGTAAATCGACGACCTTTGCGCTCTTATTAAACCACCAAACCCGCTAAATTCCATGTGATCCATTTACTACCTACCTCGATGCTTGGACAGCCCGTCATCACTGGTTATGCAAGTCCCAACACATTCTCCATTTTTCGGAGTTTGGCTCGTCTAACCATTGTGTTTCCCTGGAGTCCCAAGGTCAGCCTGGCCAAAGACTGCCCCAGGTCGTCACCACCACAAGCAGTCGCCTTTGTAGATCGGAGGGAGATTTGCCACCATGCAGCTAGTTTGATACCACTACGGTTGTGGATTCTGGTATTACTACTGGTTTACTCTTAGCTAGACCTTTTCTCAGCTTAGGAGACCCCGCCTGATAAATGAATCTTCCTGCTGTGCATTGCAGCCCGATACCCAGTAACATCACCCAGCTACGCTGTGAGGCGGTAAACCGTTTGGAAGGATCTCCCTACAAGAGACGAAAAGCAGGGAAAGTGGATATATCAGTTAGATAACGGAACTCTTTGTGATCAGTGAAGGATAATTTCCTTTACGAAATGTGAGAGACATTAGCCTTGTCTTTAGCCCGTCTATTTCCCATCTGGTCGCCTAAAACGAAATCCTATCACCGCGCTTGACCAATCGTCGTCTCCAAATGCGCGTCAAAAAAAGGTTGGTGAGAGCGAATTGCACGCGTTTAACAACTAGTCAGAGGGAGTGATCCGCAACGAGAAGTCCTTCAACAAATTCGTTGCTGGAGAGTTTAACGACAGACAAGGAGACGCTACCGAAAATGAATAAAAAACATCGAAATAGGAAAACGAAATTGGAATGGAAATCGTTTTCTAAAACTCCTTTAAGTAGTATTCATCTTCAGTGGGAACTCATTTTTCGCGAAGGAAGTCGCCGATGGAAACGGGATTCTTCTATAGGGATGACTCATGTGGAAAATAACCTTATTCTCATAAACAAAAGATGGTGCCTCTTCAGTACCACCGTAGTTGCTGGATTCTGCAATGGATTTGAGTACCGCTATCTTAACGCGAAGACTCAGTCGAGCCATAAACTGGAAAAAATTTTTATCATTGTTCAAGAAGAACAATACAAGTCCTGGTGACGAGTATATCCCAAAAGAAAGCCTATCGAGGAAAATTAGGAAGCAGTCGATAGAGGACTACAAGCTGTTCGTCGAAAGTCTCAGAAGAGGTGGTAGACAATCAATTCATCAAATAAGGAGTTTAAACTGCATCTCCATCATCACCAATAAATAGCTTTGAAGGATTAGAAAACCCAATTTACGTAGAGAAAGGCATAATTATTGCTTGAAATCATCTGTATCACCTGCATCACCTGTCTTTCCGTTGGTCGTAGAGTGACTCGAGCAGGCGCCATGAACCTTCCATTTTTCTGTCGTGTGCAAAAATAGCCCAGTGGGTTATGCATGCTCAAGAAACTTTTTGAGCATCATGTCTTTCTTTTTGGTTTTCCGTGAAGGACTCCGACATAGATTCGGTGGTCTTCCTGCAGTACCCTTGACATCACGAGGAATCCAGGAATTAACGCCTCGTGCCTATCGGCTGCTGTTCATACGCAATACGTGTCAAAGCAATCTTATCTTTGACAGGCACATAGTACGACGTGTTCAATTTTTAATCCTTAACTTAGCTAAGAATTGGTTCCTTCTCAGGAGGAGGCTTCTTCCATTAATTCTGTAACACAGGATACTGCTATCATTGTACTTCCAACTGCGCTCTCAGTAATGCTCAGTGATTTTTCATTAGGAGCAAGGTTTCTGATGGAGCACTGGAGCAGTAAGAATCGTTATAAATCAAAAAGGTGGCGCGAAGTCTGATGTACTTTATTCTCTTCACCACATCCTCCACGTTCCTGAAACCTTACGAAGCTATTCGATTCCCACTATCAACACTGTTGCCAGATTCATCATACATCATTACTTTCCGACGTGGGTAGATGTGGTGCGAGTATTCGAAGGCATTTGTGCTGTTGGATGCAAATGAGGAATACAAATGCAATGCTTTTCTCACGTCCATCGTTTTTGTGAGATTTAGTCGAAAACCAATCATTCCACAAGCGTTGTCAAATTTAGGCACCATTCGCCTCATTTGACTAATGCTTGATCTTACAAGAACGATGTCAACAGCAAAGCGAAAATGGTGCAATTGTCGAGCATCGATTTTCACTCCTATGTTCTCCAACACCAGTGTTCGCATAACGTTCTCGAGTTTGTAGGCAAATGATTTTGGCGAGATGGTAACGTTTTGCTGGCGCCTGTTTTGACGTTGACGATAATATCGCTGTAGAATGATGATATTTTGGTGGTGAAATTATTATATACCTCACAAAGAATCTTTACGTGCTAAGTACGGATAGTACCTTTTTGTATAGTGCTTCCGCATCTGCTTCCATTTCAACTAAGTCAAAAGCATTCTCTAAATCGATGGAAGAGAGACGGAGTGGTCTGTTGTACTCTCGCAGTACTTCAACGACTCTTGTTCCCGTATTGATGTAGTCTATACTATTCAGTCCTTTTCGAAGCCCTCCTTCTCACATGGCATGGTCCTTTGTCCAGTTTGGCTTCAATTCTGTTTAGGATGACTCTAGGGAAGAGTTGGTAGACGACGGAGAAGAAGCACTTTGAACCGTGGTTGCTAATATCGTGGAGGTCACCCTTCTTATACAATTCCACCATCATTTGGTCTTCCATTCAGTAGAAAGCCTGGATTCCGAAAGGTAACGTGTGAAAGGTTGAGCTAATTGGTTTATGAGTACTGGCAGAAGGCTCTTCAACTGTTCAAATCTAATCTTGTATGGACCTGGTGTTGCTTTATTCCTCACCGACGAAATAGTGTTCGGGAATTCAGGAGGGAGAACAGGTTGAACAATATATCCAACCTTCTTCGTTTCATATGAGGACAGAAGGAAGTGGCTATTGAAAAAGCAGTAATCGTGAATTACTTTTCTCATTACCTTTTTAGAAGCTGTAAATGTTCCGTTTGGGAGTCGGAGTAAAATCATTCGGGCGGATTCGCAATTGGCGAAGCTTCGGCAGTCTTTACGAATGCTCATTCTGGCCCCTGCAGCTTTAACTGCTTCCGTTCTGTCTTTAGCGTGCTCTTTTATCACTTGTCTGCATTGTTTTCCAAGCTCGGATGTGAATTGACGGTTGCCTATGGCTCGAGCGATTCCAAGCTGGGGTATCATCTCGAATGTTTCGGAAGACAGACGTGTCTCTTGATAACCTTCGAACTCTCAGCTTTCGTAGCGCCAACGTTAAGATGTTGAATGAGCCGATCGTATTCATCGTTGATGTTATCAAGAACGGAAGAACGGCATTTTTCCAACTACCGAGTAATTAATTGAATAATTCGCAGTTTATGTTGATTTTGGAACTTCGTTTCTTCAACTCTCGGGCTTTTTCTTCTTTCCACCAAATGTATACCATGCAGGAAAAAGGCAGTGATGTGATCTCGTGAAGAATTTTTGGGACAACGGCGACATCGGTTAAGCAAAACCTTCGATTCATTATGAGGTCGTCTATTATGTCATGGTGCTTTCCACATGGGGATTCCCACCTCCGACCAATTTCTAAATGTCCAAATAGAACGCTTCGATTTCATCTTCGTCATAGCTAGATATCCT
Organism: Angiostrongylus cantonensis; assembly: GCA_009735665.1. Lineage (NCBI taxonomy): Eukaryota > Metazoa > Nematoda > Chromadorea > Rhabditida > Metastrongylidae > Angiostrongylus > Angiostrongylus cantonensis. The sequence continues at coordinate 35,749 of MQTX01000099.1, forward strand.
CCTGTAGACGATGAAAATTGTCAAAGTCGTTATCGAGTCGTGAATCTTTGATTTGGGGTACTAGTTGCTTGAACTGGTCGCTACTAATTCAAACCCGTGTTGACGAGAGCCCCGACGCAACCGTCTCCTCTACTGTCACATGTTCGAGGACCAGTTCTTCTCCGATGCCGTGGCGTTGAATTGGTGGCGTCATCTCATCTAGGCCAGTCTTATGAAGTCGTACCTTATCCTTTTTGTCTGCATGACCAAGTCCTCTCTATCGAGGACTCGGATGCAAGTGTGTGAGCACTAGAGGAACAGGACATCACTTTAGTCTTTCGTCCTATACAAAGAGAGAAAACAGACTTTCTTGCGATTCATTTGTGTTCGCAACCTACAATGTCGTTTACTTATTCAAGAAAATTGTTATTTGCTTTCAAAAAGCAGCATGGTCAAGAAGGCTGAAAATAAGGCATCGTGGAGCCTGCAACAAACAGGGGTTAGGGTTCTCGCAGGAGTATTACTCACATTGAGTTCTACGTACCTCGCGTCGAACTTTCCATAAATTTCTTTCGAGAGAAACTTGACTGGTGCTGACAAGGACTAGCCGGTATGCGTTGTTCAAATCTTTGGGAATAATCCGTTCCCGAGATTCATGGAAATTCACATTGATAGCGAAACACAAACGGTTAAGCCATAAAATACAAAAGGATGATATATAGCCGAAAACAGTAGCTCAGTGAACTCTAAGAGAATGTAGGCTTTCTGTGAGAAGACAAACCAAGCGATGGACGAACATATTTTGGCCGACGTCAGCCACCTACACTTGGAAATGATAATGGTTTCTCCATCGCGTAATGTACCTTGCGAACGTCACCACGTTTGATGCAGGCGAACACTAAGGACGATAATTACGTGGGAAGAAAACGAATGAGAAATTCGTTGAGACCCACACTGAGACAGCCCATCTAAGTGTGCAAGTGTTCAAGCAGAGTGGTTCAAAATTAGCTTCATTTTATTGCCTTTTGCCTGTCGAGATGTGATCCAATCAAGCAAAAATGGTGCAATTTATTGGTGTGAAAACCACATCGGCACGATTTTGCTTCCTTCCTTAGGAGTGATGGTGCAAAGATTTTCCAAAAAATTCAATAGCTTCTGAGGTGATTGTCATTCATGGATGTCCATTAAAACAGAGGCTATGCTTGTAAGATTGTATAAGACGAAAACCAGAAGAGGACCGCAAACGAACCAGAAGAAGACCGATTTCATGCCAGAAAATCCTTGGTTTAGTGAATAATGGACTAAGGTATACAGCTTTTGTTTTAACTTCAGCCGAAATTACAGGAGTGGCACTGATGCTGGACAAAAATGGTGAATAGCTGTTGGGAGACAACTTAAGGAGAAATGAAATGCAATGCATGCAGTTTTATCCCATCAAAAAATCAGTAGAAAATTCGGCTTTTCTTCGAAGCCTCCAATGTGGATGGAAGGTCACGATGACTTCTGAGAACCATGAACGCTGTGCACAACTGCGAGCACTAAAAGCATCTTTTCTTAAAAAAGTCAGAGCGCGCAGGATTTGAAAAGAAATCGTGAACCCAGTGTGGAGCAAATATCTCGATTTTACTCCGCGTCCCACATCTAAAATGAAACACTATTGAAATGGCAATCTGAGCAAATTAAGGAAGAACGGATTGCTGAGAGGAACTTTAGGTGCCAAAAATACACCGCCGTGAATGTGTCTAGCTGGAAGACGGCTAGCCGTGATTTTCTGCTCCGCTGACCAGCCATATGAGCTCTTCTGAATATTTTAGTAAACAACACAATAATATTGTCCATACAATATTTTCATAATATAAATGACATACCTATATTATTGGAAAAATCTTGTGCATTTTCTGGAAGTGGGAAGTGTTCTTTAGTTAACAATGAAGATCAGGCTTTCGGTGAGATCCAGAAGCCCATTGAAAGTATGTGATGAAGGCGCAGGCAACTCACCTGTTCGAAGATACGTTGAGCCATTGCAGGTTGCGGAAAAATGGGACTCTTCACCAGAATCGGCCTTATATAGAGGTCTGGATTTGGAGATAAGCTTGCCACGTGGCACTCCACGTAGTTCAAAAAAACATGTAGAAACGCGTCTGATGATGTGCGAAGACGACGTGTCTACGCGTTCCTGAGGCTTCTGACACGTCGGCGCACATATTTTTGGTAGGAGAACAGGCATAAACATGTGAATGAGTCGCAATAGACACCCGACGTTTCTGACAACTGCCCATTAATGGAACGGACTGGAAATGGAAATGGATATTGAGAGAGGCATTGCTTAAGATCTAACTATGAGTTCGTCAGACAACTCTAAACTATTTCTTAAAATATCATAGGAGTTTTGAAAAACCTTGAGCCGTTTTCAAAATTGAACAATTATTGATAGAACAACAATCGGTAGGTTAACCGATGATACAACACATTTGCTTCGCTTGTTTCTAGGTCTGCACTTCCAACTTTAGACTAGTCTCCATCGGCTTTGATTTTCACACTGCCTTTTGCCATAACATAATGAATACCAAGTTAAGTTCGGCCATGAAAAGCCTTCTTTGTTTGTCATGCAAAACTTCAAATTAGAGAAAGATCCTAAGCATTTTGCTGGATGAAAATGTGGCGAGAAAAGCGAGTGTACCGTAATGGAAACCGACTTTCTGGTCTTCTTTTCACAGCATTCACCGTGGTTGGTAACCCATTGCTCAGAAAGAAAACGAGCTTTTGGTTTAAAAAAATCTTAATAAGTAGAATGGAACGGAGTTTAATGAGATAATTTTTCGGCCAATCTCATCGAAAACAATGGAAAAAGAAAGGACGAGGCTTAGTCTTAGACCTAGGCTAAGGTATTGGCTACATCTGAGATCAAGTACAGAACCTAGTTAGTTTTCGAATGACTGACATTGGTAATCTTTAGTTTTTTGACCTGTTCTCAAAATCCATTGGAAACTTTACCGTTTACTTCCACTTTCGCCGCAGCCAGACAGAAAAGAAAGTGGATCCAAAAATTAAGTGAAAGATCTCAATCCGACTTCCCAGCCACGGTAGAGGCAGACTTCACAGCGTGCCTTCAACGCTAATCATGCAGCATAAGAGTTCCCTGTAATAAAGGTCCTTTTCACGGATTTCTCTGACAGAGTGGATCTCAGCCGAATCGTTGTGACTCCTTTGATAAGTACACAAATGGCGGCCAGGTATTGAGTGCCCTACCGGAGAGGGCTCTGTATTTTCCTTAAAGCCCATGTTTATTCATGGAATCAACTTCTATGGGAAAATAGAGTGCGTTTTTAACTATACAGGTCAATCTGAACAAACGTTAACAATTCAATGAATGAGAACTGCATAGAAGGTGCTTTGAAGTCGACATGCTCAACGTCTTGACTAGGAAATGCTATAGACGACTATTTATTGCCAAAATCAACAGAAGAAAGGACTTTATTGTCTTGGCCACAAAAGCTCTTTCGACACGGAAGTAGTATATGAGTATAGTCGACTAAGTGTGTAACAATGCCGATTTAGTCCTCGTCATCGAAAGTTGACAATTGCAGCATTCCTGTTGAAAGTTTCACAACAAACGGCCTCGTACCATAACACACAAAACATTTTGCCTAACCGACGACAGTATTGTTTCGCAGTTCCGCATGGAGTCAAATCATCGCCTTCGCGCAATGTGCTTTTTCTTAAGGAAGAAAGAAGTCAAAATATTCAATTGACGAAATCTATAAGCCATTGCAGATCGGTCGTTGGTCACATCATCAGTCGACCCTCGTGGAAGTAAGGTTATGACCATTTAGACGAGAAACGCGCTTTTCATTGGTTCCTTGTTAAAAGACAAGACATAAAATGAAAAGGAAACCACCAGGAGTGTTGTTGTACAAAACGGAACCTGCACGGCGGCATCGGCAACTTTTGCTCAATCTGCCTCTTGTCTGATTGCTATAAGCGCTTTACTGGGACCATCTCTCGCAAGATTGTTGACATGATAGCTCATATTCCTACCATAGCAGAACTAAATAATTGCTAGAGTAAAAATAAACGGTATAGGCTTCGTTTAATCGGTTTAAAAAAGTTTTCGGAACACTTGTTCCAAGCGTTCATAAGAGCTCGACATATCCAGAGCACACTCTTCAATACTCTGTCGTGGACTTCACTGTACAACACTTCACTATCAAAATTTCGTTCTTCAACCGCGATATTTTGGGTTTAAAAAGGTAAATTTGGCGTACTAACTTATTCGACAATTTCAGATGGTTTGTAAGTGCTCCTAGGGCTGTCGTGTATTGACTGCAATGTAATGTGGGAGCCGACATCGATTCGAGTCGTGCCGACATATTAATTGGACTAGTATCTTTGAATGCAGGTTACGAGTGCCTCGTTTGGGCGGTTGACGGGACGAAGGATTTAATTACAGAGCTGATCAGTAGAAAACTGACTGCCTGGATAGCTCACAAGTGCATCAGATTAATTCGACTGCATGACTCTTTCTGCAATAGCGTACTTCTCAGAACCTTGAATGCTACGTAGAAAGGCTAAAGGAGCGACTACCCTTAAAGAAATCGCTATCGAAGGAAGATGCTGGAAATATCCTTTATGAGAGAGCCAGAGAGGATTCGAAATTACTAGTTAGGTCGATGATCGAAGATGGTGAACAAGGTAGCGTCCGAGAAAGTTTCAAACTAGGCAAGACACAAACTTAATCACAACAGAGTTCATGAGCTGGTTACGAGATGAACGATTTGCTGTCGCACACACCAATTACGAGAGGAACGACGGAAATCTACTGCTACAGCTTATAGCTGCTCAGCAATGCTGTAGAAATGGCAGTTTTCTCACCTTAGTGTGTATAGATTGTTGATCTTACACGAGGTTGATAAATTATCCTATTTCGGCTAACGTTTCGACGTTTTCATCTTCATCAAAGCCGACAATCCAAGTCGATAGTCCACAGTTATTCGCTTTCCCAATGTGGCGTCTCCCTCTTCGTATCGAGTCTGATCTTTTTTAGTGGAGCTGCTTTCGAATGAGGCATACTCACCGGTCGATGCTCCTTTATAACGGACGGTTGTTGTCGACATGGCTATCCGTAGACAATAATCTGTTTTTAAACGGATAATACACCCTGTAGCAGTCGGCACTATTTTAGCTAGCGCATGGTGATTAGCAATGAGATTAATGATTAGTGATTTCTATAACTCACTGGCTCATATGCCAAGTTCTCATGCTATGACGATCCAGGATACAGAGGTGCAAGTCCATTAGATGGCTTTCGAGCTCAATAGCGAGATCGAAGTGTGTTTCAGGTGCAATCATTTATTTGGAATTTAGCTTATGCGTTTCTCAGCCGCATTTTTCAAAGAAGCAGCATTGGATTTTTCACATTCCTGCCTTCTAGATGGAACGACGCTTTTATAGAAGTGCTAACATCTTGCCCTTATGGAGTTTCGAAAGTCACCTTGAATTCCTTTCGTCGGGTTGGTTTTCTTAATGTTTCTTGAAAGGCGATCGAGGTGTTTAAAAAAGTGTAGTCGTTGTGGTAATGATTTGCAAGCATGGAATGAAGCAACAATTCAATGTAACTCTTTTGGAATGACGTCCCGTGAATTATATAAAATGCCGTGCTACATTGTCGCAGTACTTAACTACGTGTCGTTTGACCAGTATGGTCTACATTTGCTATAATCTTTTGCAAATTTCCTTCGAGCAAGAAATTTCTCCTTTTGAAGGGCGGAATCAGATGAATACTTCTGTAGGCAACTTGAAAGTTACCGCATTGCGCTGAGTTTAGTATTGCGAAAAGAAAGGAAAAACGTTGGTTTTTCTCTGGCTCTCAACCATGCAATACGCCTCTCACTCTTACTGTAAGTCAATTTTCATCGCATACTATGTAAATGTCCCATCGATAAAGTTGCCGGCAGTAGTCGACTTAATATACCATTGCTAGTCAAACTATTATTTTACATTCTAACCTTCTCATAAACGAATAAAGGATAAAGCTCTCGACGTTGATAGATCACTGAGGGATGCACCACGCATTCGACTTCATTAAGCAACGTTTGAAAGCGATTGACTGTATATTTGGCCTTTACCAGTGCTGCTATACTCCCAGACATGTCTGGTACCAATTTGCCGACCTCAGAGAGATGGAAGGCTTGGTGGGCGAAGGGCGCAGGGATCGATTCCACGTGAGTGTTGCAGCGCCTCCGACCACTGCGCCACACGCGTCCTTTTTTTACAACTTTCTCATATTATCACGTATTTCTCATGTTGACTGCACACTGTCGATTATGGATTATTGATTACCAAATACGTTATGCAGTCATTTTACCTGCAAGTGTTGTCCTATATGCATAAAGGATAAAGGATAAAGCACTCGGCGTTGATCATTCGCTAAGGGATGTGCCAAGCATTCGACTTCATTAAGTATCGTTGGAGGTGATTGAATGTATCTGGCCTTTACAATGACTCGCGGTGGCCTGCCGATGTATCGAGCCAGCAGTGCTATCCTCCCAGACAGGTCTGGTACCAATTTGTCGAACCCGGAGGGATGAAAGGCTTGTTGGGCCATGGGCGCAGGAATCGATTCCACGTGCGTGTCACAGTGACGCCTCCAACCACTGCGCCACACGCGCACTTGTCTTATATGCACACCTAAGTATATTTTCCAGGCATGGTAAGATTACATGACATTAGTGCTATCCTCACAGACAGGTCTGGTACCAATTTGTCGAACCCGGAGGGATGAAAGGCTTGTTGGGCCATGGGCGCAGGAATCGATTCCACATGCGTGTCACAGTGACGCCTCCAACCACTGCGCCACACGCGCACTTGTCTTATATGCACACCTAAGTATATTTTCCAGGCATGGTAAGATTACATGACATTTCGTCAGTCATTTCTACAATAAATGTCTCTCTAACTTACTTACCTGATACTTGAATGGCCTGTCCTCACTGGTTGTGCGGACCACAGCATAATCTCCATTTTTTCGGAGGTTTGCTAGTTAAGCCACCGTTGCTCTCTGGAATCCTGAAGTCAGCCTGGGCAAAGTTTGCTCCAGATCTTCACCGCCACTACCAGCACAGTCCGTGTGGATCACACCGAGGTTTGCCATCATGCGACTAATTTCATACCAGGACGGTGGTGGTTCCTGGTATTGGTTTACTCATAGCTAGGCTTCCTGATGGAAACGCCATACTCCTTCTCAGCTTGGGAGATCCTGCCAGGAGAATAAACCCTTCCACTGTGTATCGCAATCTGACACCCAGGAATACCTTCTAGTCACGACGAGGCGGTGAACCGTTGCAAGGTCTCTCTAACATCTTAAAATATTCCTTTAATGTATGGCACAAGTTTCTACATTTGTGCTGCGTGTATAATTGCAAAATTCGTTGCGTTGTTGTTGAGCCGTTAACACCATTTGCATAAAGGTTTGCTTACCCACATTTGATGTTCCAACTGTGTCTCCAATGAAAGTTTTATGGGAGCCGGAAAAATGAGGACAAGCATCCACATCTTACAAACTAGATGATGTATTTGGTGAATTGGCACAGTGGGCTTAACAACTCAATGGTACGCTCAAGTAGACAAATCCTCTTTGATCTCAACCACGCCTCTACACCCAAGTGCACGGAATTATGCGGGAAGAATTCCTCAACGCGGCACCGTAGTTAACCTCAAGAAAATGAGCCCAGCTCTTTTACATGGAATTAGGAGTCCTTCTGCACGGCAAATGCTCAAATTTGAGTCTCAGGTCTTACTTTCAATTTCCTAGTCATTTTTGGCAAGGATATTCCCTAGAACGTTCTCGTTATTCATGGTTTATCTTTGTGCGATGGAACAACTTCTCCAGCAATGAAATTAACTAGAATCTTTGGATGAAGAAGATACATGGATGCAAAACAGAGTGATACACGTTAGGAGGCACCATCTCCTCATTGTGGGAGATGCTCAAAATTTGCACACGAATCATGGTATTGTTTGATTTTCACATTCATCGGTAGTTTTTCCGCTCATCACGAATAGATTTCCTAGATACCGAGACATATTGGGGAACTCAGAAACGAGGTTGCCATCCTTCACTCTAGTTTCTGTCTCCAATTTTAATTCTACTGCAACCATATTCATTTCACTGACTCATTTTATTCTGCTGTTGAACCCGCGACAAAAAACTTGTAGCAGTTCTTTCAGCTACGTGTCACTTCCGTAAATCTTTCGTATTCAATATGTCTTGTTCATCCTAGTAGGCCGATTTGGTTATCTAGGCCATTTCTTTTTCGTTGTCCACACAGATCCTGAACGCAGAGGGTTGCTAGTGGTGAGCTAAACTATCGTCTGATTCGACATTATGAACGGTTATGCCTTCTTACCATGAACAACACAAGCTTTTGTCGTTCTATCTTCATATATTGGCCGTCTTATTGTTTGTTTTTTCTTTAGATCTATCAGCTGTAAACCGCAGCTGAACACCCGGGAACACTCCTCATCACAGCAAGATGGTAAGCACTTAGAAATTCCATCCTCATCACTCTTCCAGCGTTCATTTCATTCTTTTAGGACTTTTTTCTCTTTTCTTCCTTGCTGAATTGTTTCCAAGGTTAATTTTCCGTTCATATAAGTGCTTTCTATTTCCTTATAGTCAAATTATCATACTCTTCTGAACAATATTCTCAGCAGTGGAGATTTTTGCGCTGATTCATCGATTTCTTCTCTTCAAGCCTCAACTGCTAATGGGAAGTGTCCAGGTGATTGTTATAGAAGGATTAGTTGGAAGCTGAGAAGCAATTTCCCTAATCAGTGCTTTGCATTAAGCATCAAGCATCAGGTTCAGGTTCCGTCTGAACGTGCCAAACGTTTCTTCTGAATCATGCTGAGTGTCACTTATGAAAGTGAACTGTTTCTACAGAAAAGGTCGAAGTGAGGTTATCTAAGCCATTTCTTTTTCGTTGTCTACACAGATCCTGAACGCAGAGGGTTGCTAGTGGTGAGCTAAACTATCGTCTGATTCGACATTATGAACGGTTATGCCTTCTTACCATGAACAACACAAGCTTTTGTCGTTCTATCTTCATATATTGGCCGTCTTATTGTTTGTTTTTTCTTTAGATCTATCAGCTGTAAACCGCAGCTGAACACCCGGGAACACTCCTCATCACAGCAAGATGGTAAGCACTTAGAAATTCCATCCTCATCACTCTTCCAGCGTTCATTTCATTCTTTTAGGACTTTTTTCTCTTTTCTTCCTTGCTGAATTGTTTCCAAGGTTAATTTTCCGTTCATATAAGTGCTTTCTATTTCCTTATAGTCAAATTATCATACTCTTCTGAACAATATTCTCAGCAGTGGAGATTTTTGCGCTGATTCATCGATTTCTTCTCTTCAAGCCTCAACTGCTAATGGGAAGTGTCCAGGTGATTGTTATAGAAGGATTAGTTGGAAGCTGAGAAGCAATTTCCCTAATCAGTGCTTTGCATTAAGCATCAAGCATCAGGTTCAGGTTCCGTATGAACGTGCCAAACGTTTCTTCTGAATCATGCTGAGTGTCACTTATGAAAGTGAACTGTTTCTACAGAAAAGGTCGAAGTGTTTCTTTTTGATAAATATGGCGTTGCATATGTTTGCGTCTACGGATATATCATATTGACTAGATTTTTAGAAATAAGAGAATTGCTGCAGTCACTTTTGTGTAGTTGAGATACGGACGATGCTCTTGAGCATTGCTGGAAACCATTATTGATTTTCTTTGTTAGGAACAATCGTTTGTTAGGATTCGCATCACAAAGGAAGATGCTAAAGAAGTAACTGTGAAGGACTCTGGCTCAAAACTAAACCACGAACCAGAAAATTATACGTATTGCTTGCAAATCCGTATCAAATTGTAGTTTTGCCGACAACGACATGGTATTCATTATGATACGGTGAAATGCAGCATGAAAATCACAGCCTAAGGGGACCACCCTGAAGTTAGAAGCGCGGACCTAAAAAGAGGATGTGACGCAGATGTGTTGCATCAACACAGCCCACCGATTATTGTTCCTCTGCGATTGCACAAGTTTTTTTTTTAAACTCCTACGATAAATTCCAAAAACTATTCTGTACTTCTGTGACGATTTCATAGCTTGATCTTAAGAAATGCTCCTCTGAATATCCATTTTGATTTCCAGTTTGTTCCATTCATATTTTTAGGAGACATTGGCACCTATGCATTGCGACGCACTCACATGTCTATGCCTGTTCTGTACCGAAAATCCTTGTAACGACGTGTCAGGAGCCGCAGCAACGCGTAGACGCGTCGTCCTCTCACATCATCACATGAGTTTCCACATGTTTTTCCCACTACGTGAAACGTCCCGTGGCAAGCTTATCTCCATATCCAGACCTCTTTATAAAATCGATTCGAGTAAGAACGCTCATTTCTGCGCAACCTGCGATGGCTCGTCGGCTCTTTAATCCGGTGGGTTCCCTGATTTTCATTGTTAACTAAAAATTCTAGAAATTGCACAAGATTTATTCAATAATGATAGTTTATAATTCGTAATACGAGAATATTGTGAAAGTATTCTCATTGTGTTGTTTACTAAAAAGTACAGTTCACTTCATATAGCTGGCCAGCGGAGGAGAAAATCACGGCTGGCCGTCATCTAGGTGGACACATTCACGACGTTGGTGTATTCTTATACTTTCTGCAACAATACATCGCAGTTATTTTGGGGATTTAGCTCAACTTTCCAAAGATCTAAGCATAATGTAGGGAACTGGCGACGTTCGTCAACTATTGCGCGTCTTGTGCAAATGCGGACTCCAACAAACGCTCTGATTTCCCAACTGAAAACTCCAATCTTGTAATTGACGAATATTCTCTTTCAGGACTTCTTCACCTATTTAAACTGTCATATTATCTGTAAGTGTTATTTCTTGTTTGTTTTAAAGGTTTTCAGGTAAGGTCTTTTCTTAACGGCGTTAGGTCACTTGTTAACGGCATCTATAAATGAGACTTTAGAACCGAACCCAGATCAAGCTAACTTTTCTTATTTATATGTGTGTATGTGTGTGTTTTCTTGATTTCCAATTGACCACCTTCAGTGTGCCATGGAGGATGCTCAGATGGTTGATGTTTCTGAGTCCCCAAACCGCATGACAACTCGAGGTCAAAGAATTAACTACGCAGAATTAAATAGTTCCACTAGTATCGGATTTAGTTCATCGTCAAATCAGCACAAGTATGTTGCTTTCCAATTATGAATTCGCTGTTGTTTTTTATTTGGAGAAACAATGTTTTCCTCACTTTTGTTCTGCCAATACCACTGTATTTTTTTTTATAGCAATCTCTCCGTACTCGTGCTACCCAACGCTGCCAAATTGTGAGCTCTTTCGGGGTCAGGGGAATGAGACCCGTTTTTTTCTATCGTGTTTAGCATTTTGATATCCACGTATAGCTTGCTGGGGTCTGAAAGTGGGAGCTGGATATACTCACGGATAGCTTGCCAGGCTCTCCCAGAGTGGACATGGAGCTTATTTGTTGGAGGCGACTCCTAACCGCCTTCTATATACTTCCCTGTCACTTGATTGCAGACTTTTGGCCGAACTGACTCGTAGAATACAATCCGCATAAAGCGAGAACGCACCCACACACGCATGCATGAATACGCCTAGCAAATACAGAAAGTATGTGCCAAATCGGCGCAGCAGAAACAGAGAGTCCATCCCCTGGATCCATCTGCGCTTCAGGGAAGCAAAGGTCGCTTTTGGTCCGCGACTAACTCCCTATCCTGGGGACGCGCTACGTAGCCTCGCGACTAGCCGGCTCGAGATCCCTCATATGAGGGATTTCCGTGAGTGATTGTTAATAACTCAACAAATTCTGATTTTCGGCACCAATAAGGTAGCATATTTGAGTAACAAGTGTTGAACCCACAAGGCAATGAGGGATCAAAACCCTCAGTGCTCGCTTTGTAGTTCCAACGATGGGATCACAAACACTCATTCACTCATTGCCCTGAATGAACCACTGTTATTGTTCGAATGGGCATTGTTGTTGTTATAGCGTTCAGATGCAAATTTCAGTGCACGTACAGGTTGGTGATTAGATTCTAATGTGATAAGCATGCACTATACAAAGAAAGTATATCGACATGTTTCGAAAATGTCTGTTTTAGCTTAATGGCTTTTTCTTTCCGTTTGGAGGTAGGATGCGTGTCGAATCCCTGGAGCAACAAGAGGTAGGTCTTCCGTACATTTCTGTGCACGCTGAAATCCTAGAAATGCAATCACTCAACATGCTGCAGCATGGCATAGTGGCGGAATACCAGGTGGTCCCGTACATGGTGGAAAGTCCCAGGATCGAACTGATAGACCGTGAGTTAGTAATGGGCTGTCACCATCGAATGTAACGAAAGCATTGAGTGCAGAGCTTAGTCTGACGTTTGCAGTGACGGAAGACGATGAGGATTCATCCGCAGGGATCCAGCAGCAGGACAGCCAGATAGCCATGCCATTAATGTCACTGCAGGTTAGTTCCGTATGCAGTTCTCTAGGAGATTGCTCGGCAATGTATGTGGTTATTGATGGGGCGTTCCCTCAAACAGACTTCTTGTTCAGCAGGGCTTACCAGCTAATTTGGGTTAGGACTGCGATTTTAAATGGCTTTGATGATTAGATCCGCGAATGACACCATCCATTGCTCGTTACAACAACGACGTGTGCGGCTTATACTCGGTACAAACGCGTAATCCTTTCCCATTTCCCCAGCCGTAAAGCAACGATATCTAGGAACTACGATTATTCTGTCCTTACTTTCTGCAACAATACATCGCAGTTATTCTGTGCACGTTGAAATCCTAGAAATGCAATCACTCAACATGCTGTAGCATCGCATAGTGGCGGAATACCAGGTGACGTTTCGTAGGAAAACATGTTCTTAGTTCCGGTGGTTCTGCACTACTTTTGCGTGATCTCTGATTTCCCAACTGAAAACTCCAATCTTGTAATTGACGAATATTCTCTTTCAGGACTTCTTCACCTATTTAAACTGTCATATTATCTGTAAGTGTTATTTCTTGTTTGTTTTAAAGGTTTTCAGGTAAGGTCTTTTCTTAACGGCGTTAGGTCACTTGTTAACGGCATCTATAAATGAGACTTTAGAACCGAACCCAGATCAAGCTAACTTTTCTTATTTATATGTGTGTATGTGTGTGTTTTTTTTATTTCCAATTGACCACCTTCAGTGTGCCATGGAGGATGCTCAGATGGTTGATGTTTCTGAGTTCTTTACATACGAGATATGTTGGCTGAAATATTGTGGAAAAATTACGAATAGTCCTTCTACTCGTGACGATTTCGCAGTTTTTCTGCCTTTCACACGTGATCTTTCTTTTTGAATTTTGGATGTGTTCTATGTTAAGCGTTTTCTTCATCCGATGATATCACAACAACTCTTACTTCGGAACGATACAGATCTTCGTTCTGAATGATATTCAAGGTGCTATTTACTACATGCCACTTCGGTCCGACATTGTGGAGGTCACACTTCTTGAACAACAGCACGGTCTTGCTAGTCTTCCATCGAAAAGGGACCTTGCATTCAGACAGGTGGCGTGTCAACAGCCCTATCAGTGAAGACCGACGGAAGGTTTTTCAAGTGTTCAGATCTTATCTTGTTCGGACCTGACGCTGTTCGATTTTCACCGTTGAAATAGCATGTCGGATTTCGGAATGGAGAACCGGCTGCACGACATGTCCATCTTCCTTCATTTCATATTTCAAGGAAAGAGGACGTAGCTATTGAAGAGATCTGAGTACTATTGGTGAATAATTTTTTCCACTGCCATTCTGGACGTTGCAGCTGTTCCGTCTGGACGTCGGAATGCAGTTATCGTGGTTTTGTAGTTCGAGGCTTCGGTGGGCTTTGCAAATGCTTTTCCTATCCTCTGCAGCTTCGACCATTACTGCTGCTCTTCTCTCTTTCAGATATTCTTTTTACACCTGTCTGCATTGTTTTGCAAGTTCGGACGTGACTTGGCTGTTGCCTGGAGCTCGTACGATTCCACAGTGACGTATCATCTCGACTTTCTGGAGACAGATGTCTCTTGGTGACTTTCAAACTGTCAGCTTTCAAAGCGCTAGCGGGAAAATGTTGAATGAGCCGATCGTATTCCTCGTCGGTGTTATCGACAACGGCATCTCCCCAATAGCTGACTAATGAGTTGGATAAGTCCCAGTTTGTGGTGGTTCTAGGAATTCGGTTTTTGAATTTAGCGGCTTTTTCTCCTTTCCGCAAGAAATAGAATCTTGCACGAAGGGGATGGTAGTCTAATCCCGTGTAGAATTTCCGGACAACAGCGACATCGGCTAGGCAAATCTTTCTACTTACTATGATGTGGTCTATTTCGTTATGGTACCCTCCATTGGGAGATTCCCACACCCAGCGTTGAGGGTGGGGCTTCTGGAATTGCGAGTTACCATGGATGATCTTGGTCGCCATGATAAACTCAGAGAGCCGCTCACCCTTTTCGCTCCATTCTAATCCGTGGGTCCCAATGTGACGTTCCTCAGACGATCTTCTTGGTCCAATCTTGGCATTGAAGTCTCCTATGATGACCTTGAAGAATGTATGGTCTTCTCTGCAGAACCTCTCTAAGTCCATGTAGAACGCTTCGACTTCTTCTTCGTCATAGTTTGATGTCGGCGCGTTAAGGACGAAGATGGTCAAAGCCAGTAATGATCACATCTTTTAATCGTAAACGTCCGATTTGGGTTGTAAGCTGTTCGAATGAATCGATGTTCATGGAAAAACTCGTGTTGACGAGAATTTAGACGCCGCTGACTCCTCTATTTTCGCATGTTCCAAGGAACAGTCCTTCTCCAGTGTCATAGACGGCGTTTAATGGGTGACATGGTCTCGTCTCGGCCAGGCCGATGACGTCGTACCTTATCGTTCTTACTTGCATGAGTAAGTTCTTCGTGATCCAGGAAGCTTCCATTGGCTCTGAGATTTTAGCAATCTCTCCGTACTCGTGCTACCCAACGCTGCCAAATTGTGAGCTCTTTCGGGGTCAGGGGAATGAGACCCGTTTTTTTCTATCGTGTTTAGCATTTTGATATCCACGTATAGCTTGCTGGGGTCTGAAAGTGGGAGCTGGATATACTCACGGATAGCTTGCCAGGCTCTCCCAGAGTGGACATGGAGCTTATTTGTTGGAGGCGACTCCTAACCGCCTTCTATATACTTCCCTGTCACTTGATTGCAGACTTTTGGCCGAACTGACTCGTAGAATACAATCCGCATAAAGCGAGAACGCACCCACACACGCATGCATGAATACGCCTAGCAAATACAGAAAGTATGTGCCAAATCGGCGCAGCAGAAACAGAGAGTCCATCCCCTGGATCCATCTGCGCTTCAGGGAAGCAAAGGTCGCTTTTGGTCCGCGACTAACTCCCTATCCTGGGGACGCGCTACGTAGCCTCGCGACTAGCCGGCTCGAGATCCCTCATATGAGGGATTTCCGTGAGTGATTGTTAATAACTCAACAAATTCTGATTTTCGGCACCAATAAGGTAGCATATTTGAGTAACAAGTGTTGAACCCACAAGGCAATGAGGGATCAAAACCCTCAGTGCTCGCTTTGTAGTTCCAACGATGGGATCACAAACACTCATTCACTCATTGCTTTACTATGATGTGGTCTATTTCGTTATGGTACTCTCCATTAGGAGATTCCCACGTCCATCGTTGAGAGTGAGGCTTCTGGAATTGCGAGTTACCATGGATGGTTTTGGTTGCCATGATAAACTCAGAGAGCCGCTCACCCTGTTCGTTCCATTCTAATCCGTGGGTCCCAATGTGACGTTCCTCAGACGATCTCCTTGGTCCGATCTTGGCATTGAAATCTCCAATGATGACCTTGAAGAATGTGTGGTCTTCTCTGTAGAACCTCTCCAAGTCCATGTAGAACGCTTCGACTTCTTCTTCGTCATAGTTTGATGTTGGCGTGTAAACGACGAAGATTGTCAAAGCCGTTGTTGATCCACATCTTTTTAATCGTAAACGTCCGATTCGGGTTGTAAGCTGTTCGAATGAATCGATGTTCATGGACAAACTCGTGTTGACGAGAACGCCGACACCGCCTACGCCTCTGCTGTCGCATGTTCCGAGGAACACTTCTTCTCCAGTGTCATAGACAGCGTTGAATGGGTGGCGTCGTCTCGTCTCGGCCAGGCCTGACTCCTCTCTTTCGCATGTTCCAAGGAACAGTCCTTCTCCAGTGTCATAGACGGCGTTTAATGTGTGTCGTCGTCTCGTCTCGGCCGGGCCGATGACGTTGTTCTTATCATTCTTGATTGCATGAGCAAGTCTTCTATCGAATACTCGGATGCAAGTTTACGTGCATTGTAGGTACAAATCGTCTCCATTGGTCTTCGTGATCTAGGCGGCTTCCGTTGGCCCTGAGATTTTAGTAGCCTCTCCATACTCGTCCTCCCCAACGCTGCGAAATTGGGGGCTCTTTCGGGGTCAGGAGAATGAGGCTTTTTTGTGTCGTCGTCTCGTCTCGGCCGGGCCGATGACGTTGTTCTTATCATTCTTGATTGCATGAGCAAGTCTTCTATCGAATACTCGGATGCAAGTTTACGTGCATTGTAGGTACAAATCGTCTTCATTGGTCTTCGTGATCTAGGCGGCGTCCATTGGCCCTGAGATTTTAGTAGCCTCTCCGTACTCGTCCTACCCAACGCTGCGAAATTGGGGGCTCTTTCGGAGTCAGGGGAATGAGGCCCGGTTTTTTTTTTACTGTGTTTAGCATATTTGATACCTATGTGTAGCTTCCTGGGCGCTGAACGTGGGGCTGGTTATACTCACGGGTAGCTTGCCAGGCACTCCCAAAGTGGACATGGAGCTCATTTGTTGGAGGCGACTCCTAACCGCCTCCCGTATACTTCCCTGTCACTTGATTGCAGGCTTTTGGCCGAATTGACTCGTAGAATACAATCCGCATAAAGCGAGAACGCACCCACACACG
>MQTX01000099.1:52974-89254 GCA_009735665.1 Angiostrongylus cantonensis
ATTAAGGAGCTAGCTTTTTTTTTTTGCTATGTCACCTATTTTACTTTAGCCGAAACGAGGTCGTCCTCGTGGTACCGGTATAGCTCGCGGTCCACGTGTGGGAGTGCGAAGATCTATATTAGGCGACCAGCAAATTCATAGTACTGTAGAGATTGAAGAAACGGGACTTTTTGGAGCCGTAAAAACTGGAAGAAATCTCGAGGTATTTTGTACAACTTTTTCTTCGTCGTGTACGTTGTACAGTTTACTACCTTGCCTAAAACTTCGGAAGCCAAACAAAGACACAGCACAAATGAGTACTTGTGCCTTACAGTACTCACTAAGCAGTCGTGATTTAGCAAACAATCGATGAGTGGATTGAAGAGTATGAAAGGAATCCTGATGCGGCCCTCGTAAAGTTGCAGCAGTTCTTTATTTCATGTTGCGGTTGCAAAGGGACAATCAATGCCCACATGCTAAGCACGATGGAATATAGGTTCTATAAGCTCTTTCCATTTCATTTCTTCCATTTTGTCATTCTTTTTTCTTAGTGAAATTATTCGACGAATGACCGAAGACTTTGATGAAGATTCCGGCGATTATCCACTGATTCTTACTGGCATGCAGTGGAAGAAATTTCGTAACAACCTGCATTCTATGCTCTATGTCAGTCCTGTTCGGACGGTCCATGAGTAGCACTGTATTGTTGTTGGCGAACTGTTCTTTTTGGCTATTGTTTTCCTACAGGTGTGGATCGATAAATGCAAATCCTCACTGATTTTTGACCAACGTATGATGGACAGTGTGATACAGTTGTTAACTGGTTTAGCAGATAGCCAAGTTCGTGCATTCAGGCACACAGCAACGTTCGCAGGTGATTGCTTTGTAGTTTATGCTAAAGCATCTTCTCTGTAGAATGTGTCATCTAATGGTAATTTGAGAACTGAACTTACTGTGCTTGACCCTTTCGTTGACCCACTCCTGTAAATCAATTACAGCAATGAAGATCTCCTCAGCTCTAGTAGATGTGACCTTGGAATTAGTTTCTGTGAAGGATCGTAACGCAAAACAGTTAGAGGCTGAGAAGGCTCGGTTGAAGCAAAGCTCTGGCACTAACGAGAAATTGGATGTGTTAATTCAGAAGAAAAACGAGGTATACTTTCTTCTTTACACATTAAAAATCCATCTTCGTTGCGTTTTTTCCTCAGTATGTTTTCGTTAAATACCAAAGTTCAACTTCTTCGTTTCATGGGCGTACATTTTGCAGATAGAAGAGCGTACGGATGATGTTCGTCAGATGCTGCAGTACATTTTCAAGAGCGTATTTGTCCATCGATATAGGTTCGCTCAACAATTATTTAAAACCATTGAGGTCATACGTTTCGTTGACCACAATACTTATAGATATCTTTTCTTGCCGTTCATCTTCGTACTGTACATAATTATTTTACGTTTAAGAGACGTCCTTCCGGATACGCGTTCGATTTGTATTACCGAGCTTGGAAATTGGATGCTGGTATATCCGGATCACTTCTTAGAGGACTCTTATCTAAAATATATTGGCTGGAGCCTATATGATAAGGTTAAGTAGTACTGATTCACTTCTTATCTTGCCACTTCTGTAAGTTTTCTTACAAACATCTGTATTTGTAGGTCCCCGATGTACGACTGAAGTGCATTTCCGCTCTCTTGCCTCTATATGACAAGCAAGATGTTTTGTTAAAGTTGGAGTTGTTCACAAACAAGTTCAAGGAC
Organism: Angiostrongylus cantonensis; assembly: GCA_009735665.1. Classification (NCBI taxonomy): domain Eukaryota; kingdom Metazoa; phylum Nematoda; class Chromadorea; order Rhabditida; family Metastrongylidae; genus Angiostrongylus; species Angiostrongylus cantonensis. Next base: position 54,709 of record MQTX01000099.1, read on the forward strand.
AGACTTGTGTCCATGGTTCTTGACAAGGAAAATGAAGTTGCAATGAAGACCTGCCAGCTCATGACAAGTATTTATCGGTGCGTCCTTAAGCTTAAGCTTATGTTATACGAGTGGTAAACGTAGTATTTTAGGGTTTTTCCCAATTTACTCCAGTTAAAAGATTGTGTTCCGATTTATGAACTTGTATATTCGAACCATCGTGGTCTAGCTGTTGCTGCTGGTGAATTTCTTAATACGAAGGTATTCACTTCTACCATATTGTTCGACTTTCTTTAACAGCACGTTCTATTCTCAAAATTTCATCATGTTACTTAGCAGCACTTTACCAATTTTAGGTCTTCCAACATACACATCGTGGGCGCGCGTCTAGCGTAACGAGTTCAACTCGGAGTGGAATTGGTGATAATGCGAAGCTTATACAAGACCTCATTCAATTCTACATTGAGGGAGAGGTGAAAAATCTTAAAGTGTCATTGGAATTGGTTCAAGATTGTCTATTCTCTGAATTTATTTAAGTGTCATGACCATGCCACATATCTCGTCGATGCGTTGATTGACACAAACCCAATGATCAAGGACTGGCAAACAATGGTAGATTTACTGCTGAGTGATGAAGGTGATTAATATTTATGTTAATACGCTAGCTGCCCGTCGTATGAATTTCATATCTATATATACACTACGTGTATGATTCATTCAGAATCCCGTTCATTCAATCGCTTGTCATATGACGCTTTCAGTGGAATCAAGTGAATCACAGTTGATTGAAATCCTGGTGTGTTCTGTTCGTCAGGCAGCCACAGGTGAGCCGCCTGTTGGTAGGTCGGTTGTTAAGAGAGGAGCGCCATCTACTAAAGAAAGTCGTACACTCTTAGAAGATCGAAACCGACTTTCTGAAGTTCTGATTCCTGCTTTACCGAAATTGCTACAAAAGGTACAATGCTATTACATCTATTTTAATTCTTTGGTGCAATCTCCATTGCACTAAACCTTCGTAAGACAGAGTTTTATGTGTAGGTAGATCTTTATTTCAGTTTATCGCGGATCGAGATAAGGTTGCTAACCTAATTACCCTACCGCTTAATTTCCAACTTGATATGTACATGGCTGGTCGACTTGAAAACGTTAGTCAGTGTTTCAACTTGTTTTTCTTTTTGTAGCATAAATCTCAACTGTTCAGCACCTTGCCGAACTGATGAGGGTAATCGATATGGTGGTAGAGAAACATGCTGATGAGGAGATGATGAACACTGTAGCTGAAATGATCACGTACTTTTCCACTAACACCTCAGTTGCGCAGCATACAGAGACGTACAGGTTGAAAGTGAGTCCTACTCTCCGTTGTAGATAGCTCTAATTTTCTGATTACTGTTTTTGAAACATTTTTGTTCATATCCTCACAACCCTTGCTTAGCTCATCGATGGATTGGCTTTGCAATTACGCCATACTGTGCAACGGTGCATGAATGAAGAGCAGTGGGACGAAGAAGACGAAGCAGCAATGTTGGCAGCTTTTCGCAAAGTCACAGCATTTGCTAGGTAGTGTCTGGTTCCTTACGTAGCTTTTAGAACACATTAGCTGTTGTGCCTACATGTATTTCGCTTCGATAACAGTGAAAAAGCAAAAAATACGGATAACTACAAGATAACTACTTAAGCGAACGATGATCTGGAATACCGCTTTTTATTTTTGGTTTTAGCCACATCGATCTGAAGAAATGGGACCTGTGGGATGTGGTGTTGCATGTACTCAACAACCACGATGACCGGGCACCGCGTGACGTCATCGATAAATCGATATGGTTCCTATTTATGCAGCTGAATTGGGACTTATTACGTCTTGTACGGGATCAGGAGCCAAACAAAATGGTAAGACCTATTACAGTGTAATAGATGCAGAAGTAGAGGTATCTAAATTGAATTATTTAAGGAGGCTGTTAAGAAGTTGAGAAAGCGTCGTGATCAGTTTTTGCATGATGTTAACATAATACTGAGTGAAGGTGCTTCAGGAGTAGAGCTCGTGAGTTGTCGTAACTTCTAGTTCACGTCAATTTGATGGTGCACTTTAAATCTTACAGATTTTCAGGCTTTCCAGTGCCTTAATGACGCACTCATTTTGTTCAATGAAGAGCTGAAGACACATGGTGCCCATCTAGAGCCTCTAATTGTGCGCCTAGATAAGACTTGCATCTTTCAACAACCGAAAGTTTCATTTCCATGTTCTAATTGTCAGCATTGTTAACAAAGGCCAAAGCTTAATTTTGGGATGGAAAACATTGGTCAAATCGAATGTGTTAACAGATGCACTTGGGCGAAGAAGCACGGCGGAAAGCGTTTTTGATCTCGATGCATATTTTGTTCTGATAGTTTCTTTCCTCGCACTCTTTTTATTCAGTAGAAAACTCCCACACCATGAATGTTATTTCAGGAATGGTCTAAGAAAAGCGTTATTTTGCACTTAATAATTTGCAAAAAACTGCTTTTCGGATGTTTCTTCGTCTTGATGTATCCCGCGGTCCTGTAATGAGGCTGGCATATATGAGAGCGCTAGAATTCCTTTTTTGAGCGAATACGTGATCGATTGGTTATGTTTTCTAATAATAGAAGAAGACCTTTTGTTAAAGAGTATCCTAGATTATTAAAATAACCATTGATATCTGTTAAAGAGGAAAAGATGAGGTGCAGTACACTGCACATTTGTGTGAATTAAAATGAGCTATTTTTGGTGTTTTCATATTACTTTTTTCGTTAATCTTCTAGGATTTCATTCTCAAGATGCAGTCATTCGTGAATGATAATGTTTTCATTCCTCCTTCGGAAGATACTCAACTCGATCAACAGCAACAAGTAGAACTAATGCATATGGTATCCAGTTCAATTCTTGTGTAATCTACTGTGTTAAGTTGTTTATGTGGTCTGCGAATGGTGTTTTAGAAACGCAGCCTATTGTCACAATATTGCAAGATGGTTCTCCATGGTGTGTTTCCAGTAAAAGATGCTGCTTTCGTTCTCCGGTACTACTGCGAGGTATTGCGGTTTGGAATCTTTGTTAAGCCTAATGTTTATTAATCCTGTCGTTTCTTCAGTTCTACTCGGACTTTGGTGATATCTTAAAGCAGATGCTCTACAAATGTCGAGATCTCAACTTCGTTGCTTGTGCTAAAGCTGTAACTAAAGCTTTAACTGATGTTTACGAAAGCATTAGGGTTTGCATAAATGTGTTTGGAACATTAGGAGTACTTCTTATTCAAATCCGTTCATTTAGATGAATACTGGACAAGAATCCGTTGACCCCCTTTCGGACGACTTCCATCAATTATACGTGACTTCTAAAAGATTCGCTGTTGCTTTCGGGAATGATCACATTAAGAATAGAGAGGCAGTGGCTGTAGTGCATAGGTATTTCACAGTTTTAAATTTCAGCATTTCTTATATTGTTCGCCTCTCATGTGGGAAATAGCATGTTTCAAAAGGATTGGTGAAAAATTGACAGAAGTGACAGAAGTGTCATGGCTAAAGCTAATTTGAAATCCAAGCGCAAGAATTTACCACCCATTTGGCTGGGAGCCTGCTTAGTGAAAAAGGGGATCCAGACTTCTTTTATGTCACTGCCTAACAAATTATAAAAGGAAATTTCTCCATCTCCACTGAACATTAGTCAACAGTGTGCCCTATAGGTAATATATGATTCACAAGTAAGGTGAAGTAGTCACTGTGCGCTTAAATCGGATTTGCATGAAATATTCGGGAAAGTTGTTCCATCTAGTCTGATTTCAACCAGTTCCTTAGATTGTAGACCTGTTACTAACATAGTGACGAGTTGAACGAAAAATATTGACACGTGTTTGTTATTGTTTGTAAAGTTCTTGAATATAGCTATCAAATAATGTAATCGAATGGCCTTTACATACACGCATTAACACAATCGCACCCAGTGACACCTACAGGTGTCATAATGGTTTGGCGGGGCTGTCCGTTAAAAAATCTATAAGTTTCACTTTCTTTCCGGTGGTTTATCTTAGCACATATTATAGCTTTAATGAAGCTGAGATATTTGCAAAACTCTGGACCGCAGGTGTCTATGGTGGGGAACGAACGCGCTATTGTCCTTTCCGGGGAGTAATGCGCTCACCACCACACCATGCGGGTCCTTCGTTTCGCCTGTCTCTCAGCTAGTTCTATCGATCTTTTTGCCATCAACAATCACCCAACAGCGGGATTGATCTGGGGAGCACAAATCGGCAATGAACCCAGTTAAGCTGAGGCCCCAGTTATAATCACAATCTTAACCGTTTTTGTTTACTGCCTACTCTTTTTAATGGCAGGGTATATTGTGAAATATAACTTTAATGAAGCCGAGATATTTGCAAAACTCTGGACCGCAGGTGTCTATCACACCGCAGGTGTCTATCACGCAGATGTCTATATGTCTATTGCAAATATCTCAGCTTCATTAAAGTTATATTTCGCAATATACCCTGCCATTAAAAAGAGTAGGCAGTAAACAAAAACGGTTAAGATTGTGATTATAACTGGGGCCTCAGCTTAACTGGGTTCATTGCCGATTTGCGCTCCCCAGATCAATCCCGCTGACGGGTGATTGCTGATGGCAGAGATCGATAGAACTACTCCTCAGCTCTAGTAGATGTGACCTTGGAATTAGTTTCTGTGAAGGATCGTAACGCAAAACAGTTAGAGGCTGAGAAGGCTCGGTTGAAGCAAAGCTCTGGCACTAACGAGAAATTGGATGTGTTAATTCAGAAGAAAAACGAGGTATACTTTCTTCTTTACACATTAAAAATCCATCTTCGTTGCGTTTTTTCCTCAGTATGTTTTCGTTAAATACCAAAGTTCAACTTCTTCGTTTCATGGGCGTACATTTTGCAGATAGAAGAGCGTACGGATGATGTTCGTCAGATGCTGCAGTACATTTTCAAGAGCGTATTTGTCCATCGATATAGGTTCGCTCAACAATTATTTAAAACCATTGAGGTCATACGTTTCGTTGACCACAATACTTATAGATATCTTTTCTTGCCGTTCATCTTCGTACTGTACATAATTATTTTACGTTTAAGAGACGTCCTTCCGGATACGCGTTCGATTTGTATTACCGAGCTTGGAAATTGGATGCTGGTATATCCGGATCACTTCTTAGAGGACTCTTATCTAAAATATATTGGCTGGAGCCTATATGATAAGGTTAAGTAGTACTGATTCACTTCTTATCTTGCCACTTCTGTAATAGTTTTCTTACAAACATCTGTATTTGTAGGTCCCCGATGTACGACTGAAGTGCATTTCCGCTCTCTTGCCTCTATATGACAAGCAAGATGTTTTGTTAAAGTTGGAGTTGTTCACAAACAAGTTCAAGGACAGACTTGTGTCCATGGTTCTTGACAAGGAAAATGAAGTTGCAATGAAGACCTGCCAGCTCATGACAAGTATTTATCGGTGCGTCCTTAAGCTTAAGCTTATGTTATACGAGTGGTAAACGTAGTATTTTAGGGTTTTTCCCAATTTACTCCAGTTAAAAGATTGTGTTCCGATTTATGAACTTGTATATTCGAACCATCGTGGTCTAGCTGTTGCTGCTGGTGAATTTCTTAATACGAAGGTATTCACTTCTACCGTATTGTTCGACTTTCTTTAACAGCACGTTCTATTCTCAAAATTTCATCATGTTACTTAGCAGCACTTTACCAATTTTAGGTCTTCCAACATACACATCGTGGGCGCGCGTCTAGCGTAACGAGTTCAACTCGGAGTGGAATTGGTGATAATGCGAAGCTTATACAAGACCTCATTCAATTCTACATTGAGGGAGAGGTGAAAAATTTTAAAGTGTCATCGGAATTGGTTCAAGATTGTCTATTCTCTGAATTTATTTAAGTGTCATGACCATGCCACATATCTCGTCGATGCGTTGATTGACACAAACCCAATGATCAAGGACTGGCAAACAATGGTAGATTTACTGCTGAGTGATGAAGGTGATTAATATTTATGTTAATACGCTAGCTGCCCGTCGTATGAATTTCATATCTATATATACACTACGTGTATGATTCATTCAGAATCCCGTTCATTCAATCGCTTGTCATATGACGCTTTCAGTGGAATCAAGTGAATCACAGTTGATTGAAATCCTGGTGTGTTCTGTTCGTCAGGCAGCCACAGGTGAGCCGCCTGTTGGTAGGTCGGTTGTTAAGAGAGGAGCGCCATCTACTAAAGAAAGTCGTACACTCTTAGAAGATCGAAACCGACTTTCTGAAGTTCTGATTCCTGCTTTACCGAAATTGCTACAAAAGGTACAATGCTATTACATCTATTTTAATTCTTTGGTGCAATCTCCATTGCACTAAACCTTCGTAAGACAGAGTTTTATGTGTAGGTAGATCTTTATTTCAGTTTATCGCGGATCGAGATAAGGTTGCTAACCTAATTACCCTACCGCTTAATTTCCAACTTGATATGTACATGGCTGGTCGACTTGAAAACGTTAGTCAATGTTTCAACTTGTTTTTCTTTTTGTAGCATAAATTTCAACTGTTCAGCACCTTGCCGAACTGATGAGGGTAATCGATATGGTGGTAGAGAAACATGCTGATGAGGAGATGATGAACACTGTAGCTGAAATGATCACGTACTTTTCCACTAACACCTCAGTTGCGCAGCATACAGAGACGTACAGGTTGAAAGTGAGTCCTACTCTCCGTTGTAGATAGCTCTAATTTTCTGATTACTGTTTTTGAAACATTTTTGTTCATATCCTCACAACCCTTGCTTAGCTCATCGATGGATTGGCTTTGCAATTACGCCATACTGTGCAACGGTGCATGAATGAAGAGCAGTGGGACGAAGAAGACGAAGCAGCAATGTTGGCAGCTTTTCGCAAAGTCACAGCATTTGCTAGGTAGTGTCTGGTTCCTTACGCAGCTTTTAGAACACATTAGCTGTTGTGCCTACATGTATTTCGCTTCGATAACAGTGAAAAAGCAAAAAATACGGATAACTACAAGATAACTACTTAAGCGAACGATGATCTGGAATACCGCTTTTTATTTTTGGTTTTAGCCACATCGATCTGAAGAAATGGGACCTGTGGGATGTGGTGTTGCATGTACTCAACAACCACGATGACCGGGCACCGCGTGACGTCATCGATAAATCGATATGGTTCCTATTTATGCAGCTGAATTGGGACTTATTACGTCTTGTACGGGATCAGGAGCCAAACAAAATGGTAAGACCTATTACAGTGTAATAGATGCAGAAGTAGAGGTATCTAAATTGAATTATTTAAGGAGGCTGTTAAGAAGTTGAGAAAGCGTCGTGATCAGTTTTTGCATGATGTTAACATAATACTGAGTGAAGGTGCTTCAGGAGTAGAGCTCGTGAGTTGTCGTAACTTCTAGTTCACGTCAATTTGATGGTGCACTTTAAATCTTACAGATTTTCAGGCTTTCCAGTGCCTTAATGACGCACTCATTTTGTTCAATGAAGAGCTGAAGACACATGGTGCCCATCTAGAGCCTCTAATTGTGCGCCTAGATAATGTAAGCATCTTTCAACAACGGAAAGTTTCATTTCCATGTTCTAATTGTCAGCATTGTTAACAAAGGCCAAAGCTTAATTTTGGGATGGAAAACATTGGTCAAATCGAATGTGTTAACAGATGCACTTGGGCGAAGAAGCACGGCGGAAAGCGTTTTTGATCTCGATGGAAAAGCGTTATTTTGCACTTAATAATTTGCAAAAAACTGCTTTTCGGATGTTTCTTCGTCTTGATGTATCCCGCGGTCCTGTAATGAGGCTGGCATATATGAGAGCGCTAGAATTCCTTTTTTGAGCGAATACGTGATCGATTGGTTATGTTTTCTAATAATAGAAGAAGACCTTTTGTTAAAGAGTATCCTAGATTATTAAAATAACCATTGATATCTGTTAAAGAGGAAAAGATGAGGTGCAGTACACTGCACATTTGTGTGAATTAAAATGAGCTATTTTTGGTGTTTTCATATTACTTTTTTCGTTAATCTTCTAGGATTTCATTCTCAAGATGCAGTCATTCGTGAATGATAATGTTTTCATTCCTCCTTCGGAAGATACTCAACTCGATCAACAGCAACAAGTAGAACTAATGCATATGGTATCCAGTTCAATTCTTGTGTAATCTACTGTGTTAAGTTGTTTATGTGGTCTGCGAATGGTGTTTTAGAAACGCAGCCTATTGTCACAATATTGCAAGATGGTTCTCCATGGTGTGTTTCCAGTAAAAGATGCTGCTTTCGTTCTCCGGTACTACTGCGAGGTATTGCGGTTTAGAATCTTTGTTAAGCCTAATGTTTATTAATCCTGTCGTTTCTTCAGTTCTACTCGGACTTTGGTGATATCTTAAAGCAGATGCTCTACAAATGTCGAGATCTCAACTTCGTTGCTTGTGCTAAAGCTGTAACTAAAGCTTTAACTGATGTTTACGAAAGCATTAGGGTTTGCATAAATGTGTTTGGAACATTAGGAGTACTTCTTATTCAAATCCGTTCATTTAGATGAATACTGGACAAGAATCCGTTGACCCCCTTTCGGACGACTTCCATCAATTACGTGACTTGGCTAAAAGATTCGCTGTTGCTTTCGGGAATGATCACATTAAGAATAGAGAGGCAGTGGCTGTAGTGCATAGGTATTTCACAGTTTTAAATTTCAGCATTTCTTATATTGTTCGCCTCTCATGTGGGAAATAGCATGTTTCAAAAGGATTGGTGAAAAATTGACAGAAGTGACAGAAGTGTCATGGCTAAAGCTAATTTGAAATCCAAGCGCAAGAATTTACCACCCATTTGGCTGGGAGCCTGCTTAGTGAAAAAGGGGATCCAGACTTCTTTTATGTCACTGCCTAACAAATTATAAAAGGAAATTTCTCCATCTCCACTGAACATTAGTCAACAGTGTGCCCTATAGGTAATATATGATTCACAAGTGAGGTGAAGTAGTCACTGTGCGCTTAAATCGGATTTGCATGAAATATTCGGGAAAGTTGTTCCATCTAGTCTGATTTCAACCAGTTCCTTAGATTGTAGACCTGTTACTAACATAGTGACGAGTTGAACGAAAAATATTGACACGTGTTTGTTATTGTTTGTAAAGTTCTTGAATATAGCTATCAAATAATGTAATCGAATGGCCTTTACATACACGCATTAACACAATCGCACCCAGTGACACCTACAGGTGTCATAATGGTTTGGCGGGGCTGTCCGTTAAAAAATCTATAAGTTTCACTTTCTTTCCGGTGGTTTATCTTAACACATATTATAGCTTTAATGAAGCTGAGATATTTGCAAAACTCTGGACCGCAGGTGTCTATGGTGGGGAACGAACGCGCTATTGTCCTTTCCGGGGAGTAATGCGCTCACCACCACACCATGCGGGTCCTTCGTTTCGCCTGTCTCTCAGCTAGTTCTATCGATCTTTTTGCCATCAACAATCACCCAACAGCGGGATTGATCTGGGGAGCACAAATCGGCAATGAACCCAGTTAAGCTGAGGCCCCAGTTATAATCACAATCTTAACCGTTTTTGTTTACTGCCTACTCTTTTTAATGGCAGGGTATATTGTGAAATATAACTTTAATGAAGCTGAGATATTTGCAATAGACATATAGACATCTGCGTGATAGACACCTGCGGTGTGATAGACACCTGCGGTCCAGAGTTTTGCAAATATCTCAGCTTCATTAAAGTTATATTTCGCAATATACCCTGCCATTAAAAAGAGTAGGCAGTAAACAAAAACGGTTAAGATTGTGAACATATTATAGCTTTCCCACACTTTTTGTTACCAAGTGGTAGCTTGTAGAACACACGTCGTTTTGGGCGTTAGTTCAAAGCTCTGTTCTGCACCTAAAAGTGAGCAAAAACCGTTCTCCGATTGAGTTCGCTAACCAGAAATTTGAATGCAAATCGAACACTTTCAATTCTGATTGCTATAGTGAGTAGTAGTTGTATACAGTGTGTGAGTATAGAAAACACGGAAATAGGGACTCATAATTTGCAAAATACTTCCAAATTTTGAAAGCAAAGTGTTCGTATGGTGGCCCTTAGTAACATGTAGTAAATAAAATAAACAAATAAAGGATAAAACTCCCGGCGTTGATCAATCTTTGAGGGATGCGCTATGCTTTCGACTTCATTAAGTATCTCTTCATATTCTTGTTATAAGAAAACGAAATAAGAAAGAATAGAACGCAAGACAAAAACTGCGCTAGAAGTTCTCACCGACATTACTGAGAAATTTTGTAGTAGTAGACTTTTCTCTCCTCCCAACGGTTTACCGCCTCATCGCGGCATTGAGGTTTTCCTAGTGGTCGGACTGCCATTTACAGCATGGGATTCATCCTCTAGTAGGATCTACCAAGCTGAGAAGGAATCTGGCGTTTCCATCAGGAAGCCTAGCTAAAAGTAAACAAATACCAGGATCCACCACCCTTCTGCTATCAAAGTCGCATGGTGACAAATCTCCCTCTGATCCACAAGGACTGCCACTGCCTGTGGTGGTGATGATCTGGGACAGACTTTGGCATTGGGGATGGCTATTTGCCGAACTAAGTCTCGCGATTCTTCCTTTAGTTCCTTACTTGTGCACGCAAAGGTGACTGCTCTTAACATGTATCTCACAAGCGCCCTCTTTGTGTGTGATGGATGGGAAGAAAGGAAATGAACCAGTATGTTTTTGTTACTTGGTTGTCGGTACCACTTTGTCATGTAACCGCTATTTGATAAGTTGATTTGAACGTTAAGAAATGGAAGCCAGGTCTCTTTCAGTTTCTCCAGGATGAATTTAATATGCTCGGACTGCTTATTCAATAATTCAAAGCATTTGTCTATCTTCTCCTGCGTAGAGAAGACGACAAAACAATCATCTATATATCTGCAGTAGAGTATGGGCCGGAGACCGAGAACGGGGGCTTCTATTTTAGACATAAACTCAATGGTAAGGCAGGCTTGTTTCCAGTAGCTGTCCCATTGCCAACCCCCTTATTTGTGTATTTCCCGGACCATCTGAAAATCGAGCAGTTTGGGCGTTCTGTTAAGACAGCCATAAGCTGCTGGGTGGACAAGCTAATAATAACTAGCTAGCTAGCTACCTAATGGGGCTTCTATTTTAGACATAAACCCAATGGTACGGCAGTCTTGTTTCCAGTAGCTGTCCCATTGCCAACCCCCTTATTTGTGTATTTCCCGGACCATCTGGAAATCGAGCAGTTTGGGCGTTCTGTTAAGACAGCCATAAGCTGCTGGGTGGACAAGCTAATAATAACTAGCTAGCTAGCTACCTAATAATAACACCGACTTTTGCACGATGTGCGCGATGATGTATGTCCGGGAGAAAAACAAATTGTTATCAACGGACATTATAACTCCCACGTCCGTCTTTCTATTAACCTCGGCATTGATGGGATAATTCTTTTTACTTCTGTTTAGCAAACACGAGGTGTTATTTTATTTCTTTATTTACGTACAAGCTGACGTTTCGGCGGATTTCGCCTTCCTCAGAGCCTGGAGAGGTCATGCTGACTGCAATCTACCTGGCCAAGCAGCGAAAACGTTAAAACAAGATTTCAATCACACTGAACACAGAATAACTTCTTTGCACACTCACCGTTTTCTATGTCTTCCACTAAGTATGTCACGTGAAGACCAACCGAACACAGTTACATGAAAGCGCAAGGTACCTTTCACATCAGAATAACAGGATTATATACTGACCAATATTACGCGTGATAAAGAGGCATTGCTCCCTGTGGTTCATTTTCGGATTTCTGGGAATTAATCCATAACGCTGATTCGGAACGTTCGGTGCACGATATACATTCTTGAGAGTGAATGCATTTAATTCCCTATGCATTAAAAACATTAAGGAAAGTATACGTTTTTCAGAGATGGCATTCAATTTGCTCTCAAGGGCTATGATCCTAATCAAAGCCGCCGTGGCAATGGAAGTAAACCAATCAATATTACTTTCCTCGAAGTCGTTATCGAGTTCAGTGCAAAGCTGATACGTCAGGATAAAGTGGCTGTGTAAGAAAAATAATTTTCTAATGTTCTTTCATTTGTACCTATTGCTCGTTGGGAGTTGTTCAGTATTATACAACTTTGTGTCTTGCACCTTCCACTTCTTTTCCAAGTTCAGCCGACTACTTCATCCGTTGAGACTTATCACTAGAGGGTCGTTCGTTAATACCAATTTTGAGTTGAGCAATTATAAGTTACAAACAATTGAGTAGCCCGAACTTATGCTTGTTCCCCTTGAAGTTAGAAGCATAGCGAATAGCTATAGCGGAAAGGAAAGAACTATGAACTATATTTGTTCTAAATGAACTCCATTGAACGTGATGTATATCAAGCAAACGAATGACCTTGCAGGATGCGGTATCTGGAGAAACACGGGCCTCCAACTTTACCATCTTCCAAAGACTCGACTTGGGAGCCTTACCTACTCTACCGGAACTCTCTTGCTGTACGTTGTCTCCCTTTGTTTCCAAATGCTTTGGATCATTTTTTTTTATTGTTGCTCATTCCGAAGCACATGGATAGTGTTCTATACTCGCTTCGTACTTCTACAGATGTATTCTAATCTCAGGAAAAACATCCAGATGACGTATCATCTGTCCGGAGTTTCTCAACAGTCTATACTGTAAGAGGAAGAGGCCGTGGACGTGGCAGAGGCAGATCAACTCCAACGCCATCCGAATCATAACCCTGGTGTTCTAACTAGCGTGTACGGAAGAAACAGGCTGTTTCAATGGTCTAAATAATACTATCATTGTAAGAAATTTCTCGCCTTATGTAACCAATGAAGGCCTGCGACAATCCTCTACCGTATCGTGTCGGCCTCTAACCCCGTATGAATAAGGACCGTTTAGGTCTCGCTTCTGGACTGGACTTCTGGACTTCTAAGACTTCTTCTTCTCGTTTTTCTTACGATCTCGTTTTGCATCTCCTAAATTCACTATTTTGCATACTACTTTGTCAAATTGCATAACAGTATTCTGTTTCGTCTGTATAATTAGCAGGATTTCTAAGATATCGCACACTGTACCATGTCACAAGATTGTAATTCTACTTTATTGTATACATGTCGCCAGACAAGAAAAGTTTAGATCTGATGTTTCTATGTTTATAACAGACGAACGGTGGCATGAACAGTTCAACACCTAAGCCCCGATTTAATCGCAGGAACACCATATTCCAATTCCGCAGAAATAGACGACACATTGAAAATAAAGTAACGATTTATAGACAACAAATAATGGTTAGGCCACGATCTCGTACCGGAGAGGGGCGAGAAGTTCGGGCTCATTGTCCTTGGTGCTGACAAGATGACCCTTCCGAGGTTCGACCGGTAGCCGCTTAAGTACAGGAACTTCTTGACCTGCTGCTTTAGCAGCCTTCTTTTTCTCGTCATTAGCTTTCACACGATTCAAAAAATCTTGTCTGCATTTGGACGGCTTCACATGCTCCACTCTAATGTTGATACGCTTAGGGATAATACGTCCTCTGAAAGTAAAAACAGTTATAATTACCACTAGGAAACCTAATCCATCAAGAACAAAACAGCTAATTGGTCTCTACAAATATTGAGATACTGATGGGTTACATTTCAAAACGTGTACTATGGAAAAGGAAACAGTGCTGTTATCACACTAAACTTATTTCTAAAAATTCTCAGAAGTATGATCTCAAGCTGTTTCCTTACGCAGACGTAGAAGCCTCAACCATCTACCTACCATATGATTTAGAACACCACATAATACTGAGAAAATCCTCGATTGCTTGCTTCCTTACTTTAAATACAAACTACTATGGAAAAGAAACGAAATTGTACGTAATCTATAAAACGTCATAATCTTGTCATGGTTAAACGAGCAAGGTTGTGTTCCAATAGCAAAGAACTGTAGATTCTAATGACTTCTACTTCAATTAATAATGTTTAAAATGAGCTGCAATACGTTTCTTAAAAGTTGGGGAACAATACTTTTTCTAGTTCGCAAGGAATGAATTCAATGCTTGTATTTGCGGTCTAAAAAGTTAGCGGCATAATGATCTATGGCTTAATGTCGACCTAAAATTAACATGAGCTATGGAGGTTTTCAATAACAGTAAGGCATTTTATTCTCGAAACTGATATTATCTCCTTGTACTTATGTCAGTAAACCACCGCCGTCCAGGTAGCAAATTAGTAGAAAATGAACAAACTTCTTTCCGACCCACAAAAACCGCCGACTACATACAAAAAAGCTCTAGCTATGCCGCCTTGACACAAGAAAAAATGTTCTCTCAGCAATGAACCACTCTCGGCAGCCACAGTAGGTGGTCTCGTCCAAGACATTAGGCAGTGATACAATCGGTAAAATGCGACCGAATCTAGGGAAGTTGTCGAGAGTGGGTCAAAGGAGTAAGTCAAGGAAACGTCAAATAGACTTTTCTTCACGCTCTTCTTTCAGCAACAAGTTGGTCTAGAATAGACAAAAAGCAGGAAGAAGAAGACACGAAGAATTGAGTCACAAAAAATGTCGCTGGAGTAGGTAGACCAAAGGCCCGACTGAAAGACAACAAACTGCTGTTCGGAATACCTAAAAGTTAAGCTGAACACGTCTCGGATCTTCAAAAAAAAAAAAAAAAAGATTCCTTCTCCAGTATCATCAAGATATTTCGAGAAGGAAACTAAATCTTCGTTTTACTACAACCTACCTAAAATGGTTCACACGAAATAAATTTGGAGACTTTCGCGGGATCTATATCGATCCGAGTTCGAAAAAGTATTAGAAGAAAGTGAACCATCCTGAAGAAGGAATGTGGGAACCACTGCGAATATAAGTTCCCGCCATCAACCTCGATTACTAACACCGCCGACCTTCATTCGTTGCAAGTTTCAAACGCTAAAATTCCACTAGAGAAGAACTATCCTGAGTTATTCTCTCTGAAGTTCAACTTTCTACAAAAAACAAGGTAGACAGATATAGCTCAAGCACCAAATAACATCACAGCCACTTCATTCGAGTTGGAACCCCTTCTGTTTTCTTCAAATTCATATAGTATCTCATCAATAAGGACGGATCTCAGACCCGTGGAGGATCTCGCCAGTGTGTTCTGGCCGAGAACACACCGAAGAGACTATCGCTGCTATCTTCTGATTTGCTCCTTGAATATGCTTCACAAGTTTCTCAAGAAGGCTGCTCTATTACATATATCGCGACTTCGGATGAGAAGCAACCAGTTCTGTAAGCAGGACTCCAGCATGAAAAAAATGTGGTTTGTGGTGGTATGTGGTTTGACATAGTTCTTTTTAGCATACTACACATCCATTGTTTAAAAGTTTGCTTAATTGGAAAAGGCTTCGACAGTAGCGAAATGAATGCAATACTTTCCAGTGCAGTGCTCAGAGACTGTATCCATCCTATATAAGAACTCCAACCGTTTTCATAAACGCGTCATGAAAATTCCATCGACCCGTTACCATTCCATAGAAAAAGGCCTGTGAAATGCTAAATCCGAAAATGTTCAGTTCAGGATAATAAACTCATTAAATGGGACAAGCTAGGCGTATGCACTGCTTCCTATCAAATCTCCGCTTTTCTGACGACAACCATCTTTTTAAGAAGTACCAACGAAGAAGAGATAGTGCACGAAGAGTTCCATGAATGCGAAAAAGTGTAGGATTGTGCGGAAATCAGAGAAAAACCCTTCATTAGGAACCGCCGGCCGCACGAAGCTGTAAGAAGTCGAACTCCATTTTTCTGTGGCTACAAAGTCCACTGCACAAGGGTACCTTCAACGTTCAATAAACATGGAGAACAAAATGAAAGAGGACCCACATACAAGGAGAGCGGTATGGGCGCATCCAAACTTATTAGTCACCGAAGAACTAATGGACCAGGAATTCTGCGTTCACTTGTTTGATTTTCTATTTGAGTTAATTCAACTAGTTTGAAAACTCAGACATCACCCGAAGCGTTTGATGATTTCATCTGAAACATAACCGGGGGGGAGGCATCTAGCCGGAATGCACATTCAACACCCTCGACAGTTACCATTTCCCAAGGAGGAATACACATCTAAACACAGAATGGTCAGTCGAACAGTGAGAAAAACTAGACGTACGTGTATTTTCATACTATTAATGAGGGAAAATAAACAAGGTAAACTAAATAAGACATTGAACCAATTACAGACGAACGAATACAAACACCTTCTAAACCTACAGGATGGGCTAAAGTGTTTGTCGCTCTTGTCAGCCAACTATATTCGTAACCACAAAGGATTCATGGATTAAAAAAAGGACATCGCGAATGTCGCCAAGTTCAAAGCAGGCGGCTGAAGATGATAAATGCATGAGAAGTATAATGATATGCGTGTTCTAGCTCGTACTAGAAGTGAACATGGACCACTCAGGCACCCAAGTACATCCTCTACTAGTCCGGCGCTATTAACACCTGTTCATCATCTTTTCGGTTGTAATTTTCCCTTTGTTTTCTTACCAGTGATACCTTTGAAGAACAATCTGAATATAACTTGGTCTGTACTTACTTTGAAAGTTCCACCAAAAGACTGATAAGCAATGAACCCCTGTCTTCATATGAAAACCCAATTTTTGTACCAAAACCTGACAAGCATACTTCTTATGTAACATCACCGCAATTCTTGAAAGTAAATAATCTACGGTAAATGTTTTGATGTAGCATGTTTGCGAACCGTCAGCGCCACAGGGCGAAGTCAGATTAGAGACCATGCATTAGTTACTTACTTCAAACCCTCATCATAAGAAGCACACCCTAGACATCCGACATCTCACTGAAATCAACTAAGCTAATGGAGCACACATAATAGTTAAGAATCCTCGTTTGTCTGACAAAGAGAAACTTTTCCACACATTCGCGGAACCTTCCACACCTAACCCTCGTTTGCGGAAGAATTTTCGTATATCAAATACCTTTCTCAGTCTTTTGTATTGATCTCGTCGCAAAATAAGCACGGAGATTATCCATGTGTATTTGTGCTGCATACACCTCAAGACTGGTATTACCAGAAACGGTCTCTGTGGCGTCCCCTCTGTTCACACGGTTAAATTCATCATAATAATTCTTTACATTTTTGTTTAGCAAACATAAAGTATTAGTCTAATTCTTTATTAGACACAAGCAGATAATTCGGGCATTGCGGTCAACTTGACTTTTCCAGGCTCTGAGGAAGGCGAAATGCGCCGAAGCGTCAGTCTGTTCGTAATTAAAGAAATAATACCTCGTATTTGCTAAACATGAATATAAAGGATCCTCCCAACGGTCATCGTGACTTGGAGGTGTTCCTGGGTGTCGGACTACGATGTACAGCATGGTACCCACCCCTGGCACGGTCTCCCAAGCTGAGGAGTCCGGCGTTTACATCAGGAAGCCCAGCTAAGAGTAAACCAATGCCAAGATCCACCACCGTTCTGGTATCAAAGTCGTATGGTGGTAAATCTCCCCTTGATCCATAAGGGCTGCGACTGCCTGTGGTGGTGAAGACCTAGAGCAGCCTTTGGCATTGGGGATGGCTATTTGCCAAACCAAGTCTCACGATTCTTCCTTTAGTTCCTTACTCGTGCATGCAAAGGTGGCTGTTCCAAACACGACCTCGGGATTCCAAGGAACCACAGTGGCTTAACCAGCAAATCCTCGATAAATGGTGATTATCCTGGAGCCCGCACAACCAGTTCAAGTATCAAGTAAGACTATAAAGGATTGTTCGCTCAATGCTGAGGTTAATAGAAAGTCGGCTGTGGGAATTACTACAAGACGTATCATCACAATGAGTTTCTAGTAGCCTACAATGCTTGAAAACGGTTCCATTCAATATGTTGCCGCCAAAAGATACCGGAAAGAAACTACTCATAGGTACTACGAGGCAATGTTCCCCGACACTTAATTCGTTCATAAAGGAATATGTGGTCAAACATATTTCCATGACAACAAGGAAAAATTGCAAAAATAAGCGCACATATCAAGATGTAAAATCACTAAATAAATAAACAAGTACTTACCGCACTCGCTTGTTTACGATCACTCCGACAGCGCTCTTCGTGACATTGAAGACGGTACCCGTCTTTCCATGATATGCTTTGAAAGGCATTCCTTTTTGGAAAGCACCATTCGCTTTGATGTCGACGATGTCTCCGCGCTTGTAGATGCGGTAGTAGGTTGACAGGTGCTCTATACCATGCCTTCGGAAAGGGCGAGCGAACATGTAGCGAGTTCCTCGCCTCAAACCCTTCGAATTTGTCATCGTATTCCCTGAAAGTCAGTTATCAGATAGAAACAATCGAGAACACGAACAAAAACACTGTACACCTTCAGTTAGAGATCAACAATTGAGCATTCTTCCTAAAAGTAGACAAGTTCCCTTTACTTTCCTAAACCGACTACCACTTAACCACAGCATGAACAATTAACGTATCTTTCTGGATCGGATCCACCACCGTCCTGGTATGAAACTAGTCGCGTGGTGGCAAAAACCCCTCTGATCCACAAAGACCGGCGACTGCCTGTGGTGGTGACGACCTGGTTCAGACTCTGGCCAGGCTGACCTCGGTACTCTAGGGAAACACAATGGCTAAACCAGCAAAACTCCAAAAAGGGGAGATTACGCTGGAGAACGCTCAACGCACAACCGGTGAAGACGGGTCATTCAAGTATCCAAGTAAGTTCAGCTTACGCGAGGTCATCTAGAACTTTTGTACTCGGTTAACGTTCCACAGCTTTCGCCTTGCTCACAACACGCATGATCCAGGTGGATTATCCACCGAAAAAGATTCCAGAGGAATCGACTTGATGCGCTTACGAAGACGTGACGTGCATCGCAAGGATGAACGGCTGCGTGCAATCGGCTTGAATTGTCGTGGCTCCGTAGAAAGTGAATACGCCGGAACGCTAGCCGGATTAAAAGTTTTGTAGAAAAGCTCATGTGATCTGAGCAGTTCAAAGAAGTTCCTTTCGTCCAACCTCCCTGACAGCACGATATATAACGACTGTAGACGACGATAGGACCTAACTAGCACTTCTAGCATTCGAGCCAAAAGCACTAAGGAGTTTATGCAATAACAGAGGGGACCTATCACACGAAAGAAAGAAACAATTAGGCCAAACGGCAAGTTGCGGTAGGGTACACGTTTAAAGGAACTGAAGGCCCCGATCTGTGCAGGACCACCGGCAATTTTTTTCCTTGCACATACTGAATTTCTTGATTGCTGCCTGGATCAGTGGGATTACTGGATTCTCCGGATACCTAGGGACTTTTTAAAAGTGTGCTAATAGGGCACAACGGAACGTTCCATTGACTGTATTTCGTCGTGCAAGCGATGTATTGCCATGGATTCGTCAAGCTTAGGTCTATTCTCCGTTCCGCATAAACTGCTTTCCGATTCTGACAGGCTGATTTAGTGTCAGAATCCCTGGAAAACTCTTTTTTGCTTAGAAGTGGGTTGGATTACTGCCTCATGGTGCATACCATCACCGTTTCGAAATCTCATTGGTATCTCATTGACACGTAGTTTTCGAGTGTCTTTCCATGCTACTTTATTCTAGTAGTTCTTACATTCTTGTTCAGCAGACATAGGTATTATTTTGTTCTTTATTCGCTAACAAACTGAAGTTTCGGCGGATTTCACCTTCCTGAGAGCCTGGAAAGATCAAGTTGACCGCAATCTACCCAGCCAAACATTCTAGTTAATTCGTTATTGGACTATTCTAATAGTCTTCGTTTTTCATGTAGTTGATATTCTCCGTTCGTCGTAGTCCCTTGACAATAATTTGGCAACCAGTTTTTTCTATTTCAAAATTTAGTTCAGGGTCATGTCGGTAGGGGCATTCGTCTACCAGAAGATCACTCGTCGCTTCTCAACCCTGTTTCTTGCCGCGTCATTTGGTGCCTTCTTCATGAACTATGCCTTCAACGAGGCTACTGATGCATATTGGGACTGGGTTCGTTTCCATTTTCCTTTTTAGAAATGCTATTCCAGTTTTTTTTCCTTGGTTTTCAAACTTGTCACTCCAAAAATTGTTGCTAAGCAGCTTGTAGCCCTACTTGTCGAAGGTCAAACTTTTCTTGACCTTCATGTTTTATGTAAAATTCGAGTGTTTGTAGTACAAGTATGCTACTAGTGGTGCACCTTTACTTTCCGACAAATGTAGAATAGTTACTCGTAAAAAAGAGGCTCAAAAATTTGATATGGTAGTCAACTTAAACTTGTTAGACAGGAAGCTGCCCAAGCATTGTGAAAGGTTAGGAGCGTTCTTTAGCAAGTATTCAGATTACTTCATAGCTATTTACCTCCTCGTGACCTAATGCTGGGTCAGCTTTATGTTCTACTTATGTCTTAGTGTTCATTTAATCTTCAGAACAGGGTTTATATGCTTTACGTTTTAGATGAACGCTGGAAAGCAATGGAAAGACTTTAAGGCCAAACTCGAACATTAGCTGCGTAACAAGCTGAAGTAGCCTTTGTTTCTTCTTTTTAAAAGAGTATAGATTTTGCATGAATACATATGTTTGTATTAAAATTGTGCTTACGATTTAAACCAGTATTGTTTCAATGTTTAAACAATAGTTGAGGGTTAAAAGAAGACGATAGACAAGATTACACTTTCGAGAGCGAAGAGATGCTTTTGAATGTCGTGTTCTGTGCGGTCACACTACATAAATATAGATTTATTTGTGATACAACCACAATTTGCATTCGATAGAAAACTAGCTGAGAAACAGGTGAAACGAAAGGCCCGCATGGTGCGGTGATGAACGCGTTAGTCCCCGCAAAGGATAGTAGCGCGTTCGGTCCCCACCACAGACATCTGCACTTCGGAGTTTTGGAAATATCTCAGCGTCATTGTGGTTGTATCACACATAATACCCTGCCGTGAAAATTTTTATTAGGCAGTAGGTAAAAAGTTAACGTTACAAATTTATTCTGTGGACACCTTCAGTTCTCATTGTAATTTGGATAAGTTCGACAGTAGGGATGCGTGTGGTGAAACCGAGTGTGCGATGTATGAAGAAGTGCTCATGGGATCTAAGTAACCCGTCGTAGCAATAGACAATGGAAATGGGATGATTTCTCCGTTTGAATATGGTTGGGTTGAGTTTTTTTTTTTTAAAGTTCCAGTACATCATTTGCACACTTTGCGAATCTTGTGGTGTGAAGTGGCGGATGAAAGAAGATAATCTAAGACTCATTTTTCAATAAAGTGCCTTATTATCACTTTTAGATGAGATATCCTTCTCTTTATGCTTGTAAAGAGTTCCTCAGAGCGACCGAGCTGTGGCCATATCGCCAGTTCAATACCTATTGATTGAGAGGAACGTATACACTTCTTGCTAACTTTCGAATACAAGAATGTAATGCAGAGCTGTACTCAACGCCAAGATATCTCCATTTCATCGTTTGGTGTATATTGCTAATGTTATGTATCAATATGTGTACATCAAGCAGTCGATCTTAAACTACTGTGTAAGGTGTAGTGCCAGAGAGGGTTCAAATTGTGCAGTTCGACTGCTAATATTTGAAGCGACAAAGTTTTTGCGTTCTGTAAAGTTACTACTGAGTTCGCAGAAAACTAACACGGCTGGTAGTCTAATTTTCCTCTGTTAAGGCATGCTTTGCGAAACACGCCAGGTTTTCCTTCATTTTTATAGAAAAGCAGTCGTTTGTAAACAGCAGTTCGGAGTGAAATATGATATGAAGAAGACCGAATTATAAGGAATATCCAGTACAAGTGGTCGTTGTCAAGAAGCATCAACAACCTATAAGGCGTAAGCACAACGTCAATTTTCGGAGCGTGACGCCTTTTGTCTCTACCGCTTAGGGAATGAGCGTTGGAACTCGCCTAGTTCGCTGGTGGCACCTCATCGCAGAGTACAACAAACCACGATGTCATCTGGTGGTAGTCCAAGCGTTACACGGGCATGTTGAGGTAAACATTCGGGCCTCATCACTCCACCATTAGGCGGCACGTGGGCGCCCTTAAAGTACAATCGTGGCCTGATGTAACACAAAGAAGTCACGAGACAAACTTGACTGGTTGTGGATATGCCGGTTGCCGCTACTGCATCCGTTCCGCATCTGCCAGCTCCAACGACGATAAACTGAAACTTGAGGGTTTATTTGACTCACAACAATTAAGGTTTTAAAAAGAGATATCCAGTCTTTGTCATAACATTGGGTTCAAGTTTAGCACAGTGATTACATTGTAAGTTGACGAAATGATACATGCAAAAACAACTGAACATCCACAACCTACATACGGTTGTGTGAAGCATGTTTAGGTGTCTCTAGTTCCGCACGTCAGATTACCTAAAACAGGAATCCCTAATGTGGTTAGCGTTGCATTGGCCTAGTGTCCAATTTTTTTTATTAAAACTAAGGTTTGGTTGGGAATACGGATTTAAGCCGCTGTGGAGCCATACAAGAAAGCAAAAAATGCTAGGAGACTGAGGATCTGTGCACCACTTGGCCTAGATGGTTTCGTTAAATGACAGAGTTACAATATTCCCCTACTTTGAACGCCGAGAGGTTAACCGAATAGAAGTCATCATAATGACCTCGTGCTAGGTTATTTCTCTAAGAATATAATCGTTTTAGTGATAAAATTGAATAGTTATGCGTACCAGAGTTACGGTAGTGTTTTCTGTATCAAAAAAAAAAATTGGTGCTTGCGGTAAATTCTCAAAAGCGTATTCATTCATGTATTCCGTGTAGGACTCTTCAACTCAAAGACTCTAGTTCATTGCGAGGCTTTCATGAAAATACCAGCTTATTGCATAGATGTTGAGCTGCTGGGCACTTAGTTGCCTGTCGGGCAACCAGACCGATTCCTTATGAGTTCCAAGCTATCACTCATAAAAAGACGTTCTAGAATTCGGTTGTCGCAGCTGAAAATCAGATTATCAATCAGAATTTATCATTGTTGCAAAACTAATTTCAAAAAAAGGTCATTGTCAGCCTGGAAATATGAGAACTTATACAAGAAACGACACTTTAGTAAATTTCAATTCCTCTTGCGATTATAAGGAGACTAAGAGCTTTCTGAGGCCAAGATCTGTGTTCTGGTTCACTATTATGTGTGGAGATATTACGGCGATTTGCGCAATCATAAATAGTAAACCGAACATCGGCGATTACCTCATGGATGTGATATGCCCTTGACTCTACAAGGCATCGCTGAGATCGCTGAATGCATATCTGGTGTATATAGTGACTTCTTGTGACTCATTAACGTATCAAGTCAATGGTATTTTGGCTTCGTCCTCTAAGACGGGTCTGCTTTGTCCCGACCTTATATGTGTATTATATGTGTATTGTAGGAACCTCTTAACCGTACACTACACTCCTGCTAAAAAGCCACTGAGCACCACTGGAATGAAAACGTGGCAAGAAGGTCGGTGACAAGGCATGCAGTGGATTACGCGCACCGGTTCTACACACTATCGGTTAACCAAGCTTACCATGCCTCCGGTATCGACAACTTTTAGCTACTGCATTCCAGTTGTTACGATAAATCATAGTTATAGTAATGCAACTCTTTCTGGCAACACGACAGTTCTGGCGGCACCATAACTGCATCACCTGATTTCCCAGTGGCATAACCAGTTATGGTCCCAATGACTTAAGAGATCTTCTCGATATTTCTCTCTATCAACCACCCTCCGAAAAAGAAGATAGAAATCAATACCCATAATTAAATTGAGAGGGGACCAACACGATAAAGACGGCGTGTTCAGAGCCTTTAGTTATTTCTCAACTAAGGAACGACATTCCAACTTGTCCTGTCTTGTGTTTGCTATCAAGACGCACAAACTTATAAAACTATGTATATATATGCCATGTATATAACATAAATAACTGTTAAACACTCTCTGTGAACATGCGCCATATCTGTACGATACGACTTTCAATTCATCAATCTGTCCCTATTGATACACCGATCCTTCGCACAACCTCTGACATCGCGTTAATGTCAAGCGACCCATTAGTTATATACCACGTTGAGAAAGAGTCTGTCATTTTGCACAATGCCTGAACTTCTTTTACCAGTCCTTACAATATTGTTAGTGCAACTTTGCGTCCTTTCCTTTTTCCATAAAATGCGTTTCCGTGTATCTCGTTGTTGCATAACGTCTTCGTTAAATAGTAACAACTGTTGGAGGTGACCCCACTGTAATGGACAGATATCCTAACTGTGCATATACTGCTGGGTCAGTGTGTGCGTATGACCCAAGTACTCCACGTCTACGGCTATGGAGCTGCGCAAGGTTCTGCGACAAACACGATTGACTGCCACTTACCCTGTCCCTGCCCGCCTAGGCCCGTGCTCTTTCTGGGATGCCCTCCCCCTTCTCCCTATCTATCGCCTTGCACCGCTCAGATGAGCGAGCCACTGGCACCGCATTGCTGCAGTGCCGCGGTCATCAACGCGTTTCCGCGTTCTTCCCGCTCGCAGCTCGCCCGTCTCCCTTTCATCGCGGTTGACGGGCGTCGCATTTTGGTTGGGACTGTGAAATACATACTGCAGAAATGATTCTGTATAGTATGATCTCAGCAATGAAGCCTCCACCCAGAGCGCGAACGAGATCCACGTCGTACACGTAGCGAGTTTGCCGTCGGCTTTTAACACGGCATTATGTTAGGACGCCATCAGTGTTTATCAGTGCTCAAATTTTGAAGTAAATACTTCATAATATAGCAATTTCGTCTCAAAAACACTTCCTAAAACTTAAGTTAGAATTCTTTCTTTTCCTTCCTAATCAAATATCACTACGAATTTAATTCTGGTATAGTTAAAAGTTAGATGTTTTAAAGGTATTCAAAAGTGAACAGTTAAACGTCTAACTTCTATGTATCCGCTATGGTCCTTCGCCTATGGTACCACATTCTTGGACCATTCCAACTCTTTTATGAGGTCAAAGGAAACTCGTCCTCCACCTCTCATGGTGCTATCAGCGTTTAAAGAAGTTGTGTAAGATATAGAAAGAATATTACTATGTTTACTTTGTGGTTTTAATATACTCGCATTCCATATAGTACCTAAAAGTTATTTTCGTGATTGAAAGTTAGAGAATGACGAATTGCTACCCAAAAATAACTCTTCACACTGCATGCGAATTCAGTTTTCCGATAACTTCCACAAATTTCTCTACGAATTGTATTTTAGGAGTTGAACCTTAAGAGATGTATAGATGGAGCTTTGGCCATTGTTCTAAGACTATTAACGTTATTGTCATTGCGAATGATAGCCCGTATTCATCGGACTGACGTGGATGCAAGAGACCAGGTGAGGTTATGCTCTTGTGCGCAGAACAATCAGCGAGCTGTACGTCGCTCATCTCCATTATTTGTATCAGTTCATACTGGTATATGTACGTATTTAGTTTAGAGGATTTCCTTTCATCTAACCTCGCCATTAGGAATCGATATATTGATCTATAGATGGGCGTACACGGGGTTAGTACCAATGTCGTCCATGCCTTGCATATTTTATTTATATTACATCGTATACATGGTACCGTATATATCTGTGCTATAGCGTATGTTCTAAGTGCTTGTTTTGTATTTATATGGCCTACACATTATTTTATATTCAAGGCGAAGTTGAAGAAACATCAGTGGATTCACAGGTTGAACATCAGGTAAGGAATATTTTAGGCCTCCTTTTTAGGAAATACTCTGCTGAAGAAGCAATGCTCTTTCCTACGGTGCTGTAGAAAGGGTTTCTTGTAGATGCAACGTTTTATAATCTAATGGGTTTCTGTCCATTTAATATTAGTTTGGATTGGAAAGGTTAAGCAATACATATGCATCTTCATCTGTACAAGTCATTGTGAATGTGTCAAAGATTTCTTCCAGTATTTCGTGCTTTTGCTCAGAAATCATTCTAAGTATTATTTAGGAGTCGTTGATGGTGTGATCTCCGTTAGAAGCACAAAAACGAGAGGAAGTGTATGTGTATATGTGGAAGCTTGCAAAGAGGCAATTCGTATTGTTTCTGGGGTCAACATGTCATCACTCGGCGATACCTCCCATTGATTTTCACCAGTTGACTTTATAGGTATGTTTTCTCCATGTATCGAGTTCATAAATTTTGTAACTGGACGTGCGCACTGATTTTGGGATGCTGCACACTAAATGTTCTGAGAGCCGTCTCCTATATCTTGCCCAGTTCCCACCTCTTCAAATAAATGAGAAACCCCGATGTCACCATGTTCAGGTGGCTTTAGAAGTCCACAGGTACATCGGGACTTCCTGGTTCGTCATTTGTTTCTGGTGGATATCCTAGCCCACTTATTCCACTGGGAGTAACTTTTCTTCTGCATGGTTTATTTTACTTTTCTCTATAGTACTGGCTAACAAGATTTTTGGACGCCAAGACCAGCTCTTCCGTAACAACCAGTTCAGTGTGTATTGGAATACTCTGTTTGCATGCATAGACCCTGTTGATTTCTAGGAATTATTTATAGTTATTGTATGTACTAAAAGAATACTTATTCTTGACGGAAGAATTCTGTGTGAGAACCCGCAATGACATCTTATGAAAGCTAGTAAGTGCTGCGCATGTTTCCTTTCTTCTTTTCTTTTTTTTTTAGCTTACTTTGTTTTATCCGTAGTGTTTCGTTGTACGGAAGCCCAGTTAGGAGTAAGCCGGTACCAGGATCCACCACTGTCTTGGTACCACTGGTGGGAAATCTCCCTCTGATCCACAGAGGCGACGAGTGTCTGTAATGCTGACGACCTGGGCTAGACTTTGGCCATGCTGACCTCGGGGCTCCAGGGAAACACAATGGCTAAGCCAGCGAAACTTCGAAAATTGGAGAATATGCTGGGGTCCGCACAACCAATGAGGACGGGCCGTCGAAGTATCCAAGCAAGTTATTTTGCTATAGGTAAGAATTGATCGGTGGTAATGGCTGAAGGTGAGGACGGATTGGGAGTGATGGCAATGGATTCTTTTCCAAAAATCTATGTTGTATTTTTCTGTGAGTATTTTACCAGCCATACAAGGAAGATTTACTATATGTATACATTAGAAGTTTTGTACAAGGAAGGTCAATTCTTTGCAGACCATTGTAATGCTGCTAATTATAAAAGTTGTAAGAAAAAGTGCACCTAAATAAGCATTTTGAGATAAAGGTTTACTTCATCACTTTGATGTTATGAAAATATGTGCTAAGAACATGCATTATTTCTGAAGATGTGCTCTACAAATTGATGAATGCGCACGGCAAAATAAGTCAGAAAGTGAGCTTGCGCATTGAAATCAAAACACGCGGTCCGAAATATAGAACAGTGTACATATTGAATTCAATGCGTATGATTACTTCGAAACCGACTTTCTTTGAACCTCGGTGTGCTTAATCAGTGTGTATTCTTTCTTTGATGAGCTTACACGAGGTTGATAACAATATTTATTATCGGCTAATGTTTCGACGTCTTCGTCTTCATCAGAGCCGATGATCTGAGTCGATGGTCCACGCTTGTTATTCGTCTGAATGAGTGTGCCTCATTCGAGGAGATGGACCGCTGAGGAAGACCTGACTCGAAACGAAGGCGAAGCAGCCACATCGAGACGAATAACAAACGTGGACCATCGACTCGGATCATCGGCTCTGATGAAGACGAAGACGTCGAAACGTTAGCCGATAATAAATATTGTTATCAACCTCGTGTAGGCTCATCAATGCGTATGGTTGTGAAAAGGTTAATGCTTGTCGCGACCTTATAGCAAGTTACGAGCAGAGATTTCTATCAAGTTGATTTATCTCTGAAAACGACTAATTCCCTATCTGATAACACCAATCAATGTAATCGAAGTGACATAGCTCACCTTGCTTACTGGTCTCTCCTATGTAAATTTGAAATGAATCTTTCTAAATACGGCTTTACTAGAGTCTGAGCGAAAAGCTATTCTGAAGTATTTAGTTTTTCTACCGTTGTGAACCCACGGATCTCCCTCATATGAGGGATCTCGAGCTGCTTAGTCGCGAGGCTACGTGGCGCGTCCCCAGGTGCGGATAGGGGGTTAATCGCGGACCAAAAGCGACCTTTGCTTTCCTGAAGCGCAGGTGGATCCAGGGGATGGACTCCCTGTTTCTGCTGCGCCGATTTGGCACATACTTTCTGTATTTGCTAGGCGTATTCATGCATGCATGTGTGTTCTCGCTTTATGCGGATTGTATTCTACGAGTCAATTCGGCCAGAAGCCTGCAATCAAGTGACAGGGAAGTATATGGGAGGCGGTTAGGAGTCGCCTCCAACATTCCGCCGGTTCTCCCTTCCGAAATCCGACATGCCATTTTGTAGGTGAAAAATCGAACAGCACCAGGTTCGGAGAGGATAAGATCAGAACATCTGAAGAACCTTTCGCCAGTCCTCGTAAGCACACTGTCTCTGCTCTTCACACGTTACCTGTCTGAATGCAAGATCCCTACCCAAGGGAAGACCAGCAAGACCGTGTTGTTGTTCAAGAAGGGCGACCTACACGATATAGGCAACTATCGCCCAATCTGCTTGCTGTCTGTCGTCTACAAACTTTTCACTCGAGTCATCCTGAACAGGATTGACAGAACACTGGACGAAGGACAGCCGTGCGAGCAAGCAGGGTTTCGAAAAGGATTTAGTACGATGGACCACATTCACACGTTAACAAGGCTCATTGAAGTATCGCGACAGTACAAAAGACCGCTCTGTCTCACTTTTATCGACTTAGAAAAGGCCTTTGATTTAATTGAGATAGAAGCAGTCATGGAAGCCCTTGGTAGTCAAGGTGTCCCTACTCAGTACATAAAGATTCTTCGTGAGCTATACAATAATTTCACAACCAAGATTTCACCATTCTACAACGATATTAACGTTGACGTCAAAAGAGGAGTTAGGCAAGGCGACACAATCTCGCCAAAATTATTTACAGCACCCTCCAGAACGTCATGCGAGCATTGGAATGGGATAATATGGGAGTGAAAATCGATGGTCGGCAGATACACCACCTTCGCTTTGCTGATGATATCGTTCTTATAACACCATAAAGCGAGGAGAACTTACTGAGCTACTCTTGCACGAGATAGGGAAAAGTGGAGAGTTTACTGGCGCCCGCTCGATTCAGTCGACAATCAACGGGATTACAGGTGATACATGTGATACCGTTGTGAACTAGTAAAAAGTATAATTTAGGTAATTGATTTTACGAATAACTCCTAGAAAGCAGCGAAATAGATTCCGTATGGGGTACTTCATAGGTATTTGAATTGTTGAGCCTACATGGGGTTGGTAAATCAATTTTATTCGTCTAACGTTTCGAAGTCTTCGTCTTCAGAGCCGATGATTTGAGGTGATGGTTCACAGCTGTTCGTTTTCTCGATGTAGCGTCATTGTCTTTGTACCGAGTCGAGTCTTCCTCAGTGGAGCATCTCTCGAATGACGCATACACACCAAACCATTGTTACTGTTTATTACTGTTTTGGTGTTCACTATGTCCTAGTTGACATAAATCGACGGTGCAGTGTGGAATCACCCTATATAGAAGAGCATCACCGGGTAAGGTTCATTCGGTCTGTTCACCACTGGAGAAGATTAGACTCGATATAAAAACGAAGGCGCCACATTGAGAAGACGAATAACAGTGGACCATCCACTTGGATCATCGACCGTGATGAAGATGAAGACGTAGAAACGTTAGCCGAATAAAACTAATTTATCAACTTCGTGTAAGCTCAACAATATAAACACATGCTGATTTTTCACTACCAAGGTTAAATGACTGTCGGTTTCAAAACTGCCGTTATACTTCTTGGTTTTTATCATATTTTTATGAAATTATAGGAATCTCTAATAAGAGACAGCTCACAACTAGAAGACTGCACTGAGTTACCGTTTTGCATGATTGTTCACTTTGATGTTGCGCGTTTCCTTCGTAATCCATGCGATTGGGGATACCAGAAATCAACAACAATTATGAGGAAGATTATTCTCGAGCCTTTTGGACGGTCAGGTGGTGCCGAGTGCAGCTTCTAACCATCGATGGTCGTAACTTATTTATTTATATGGATTTGTATGATTGTGCGATTTATAGGATTGATAGATAATGATTTGACATAGAGATGAAAGATTGTGGGGTCCTAAGAGTTTGTAATTTATCCGACTCTCGTGAACTGTGATAACACCACGAAAAGTAAGCACAGTAGGAAAAACGAGAAAGGAATGGACTTAACACTGGGGACCGGTGCCACAGATCAGTTTCGCAAAAACATCCGCTGTTTGCCTTGTGCGCAGAATTCTGTCATCCATGTCATTGTGCTTTGAAATGAAGTAATGATATCAATGAAGAAGAAGAAGACCTCTAAAACAACGCTCGGGACCTTCCATATATTTGTATACCTTTAAAATCAGCTCCGATTCATGTGCCTTCACAGTAACTCGTCCACTTGGACGTGGGTCTCTGATCAACAGTGCTGCGCGTACGGGCAGCACCTGCGGTCGATGCACGACATTTCAGTACACGAAAAAGAAACGGGTACTACAATGCGCTGATTTCCTCTGTTGATAAACATCAGCAATGTTTTCAATCTATAAACATAGAGTTAGGGACAGGCACACATGTAGGGTCCAAGATCCAACAATTTATTTCACCGCAAATAAACTTTTTTGGTGTTCTGCAGAAGAACTTATACACTATCCTGACCCTAGATTTAAAACAACTAATACAGGATTAACCTTTAACTCTAAATTAACCACCATTTATGGGATTGACAGAGTTGCTGTTATGATTGGACATAGGAAGAAGAGTTTTACTCGGAAAATCTCTTCGAAGCCTTTGTCACCTCGAAGTCGAAGTTGTGGTTATATTTGAGTAGAAAGGAAAAAAGAGGAGATTTCGGCATTGACAAATCCATTAGGGATGCACCATGCATTCGACTTCATTAAGCATCGTTGGAAATGGACTTTGTCACCTCGAAGTCGAAGTTGTGGTTATATTTGAGTAGAAAGGAAAAAAGAGGAGATTTCGGCATTGACAAATCCATTAGGGATGCACCATGCATTCGACTTCATTAAGCATCGTTGGAAATGGCTGAATGTATATCAGGCCTTCACAATGACTCGCGGGGCCCTATCAATATATCGAGTAAATTCTGCTTTCTTCCCAGACAAGTCTGCTATCAAACTGTCGACCTCTGAGGAATGGAAGGTTTGGTGAGCCTGCGTGCGTAGGAATCGACCTTTTGTGTATTGCAAGCGCCTTCGAACGCTGCGCTACACACGCCATTTGAGATGTACATTAAAAAGCTCACGGTTTAACCGTCAATATGGAGAATTCCAAAAAGTGTTTAGCTATCTCTCTGCTTAAAAAACTGCGAACCAGAGGAAGACGATGGTTATGAGGATGGAAAAATAACGATTAAAGGAAATCTTCGCGAATGTAGTGTTCAGAGGTTATGTGAAAGCAAATAGTAGAAATGCAGTCGGCCTCCTGAATTGCAATAATGGCAGCTCAGTGGCAAGAGGGCCTTCACGGGTTCATTTGATAGGTTTTAAGAAAAGATCGAGGCAGGTGAGAGTTGCAAGATTGTTGAGAGGACCGTGTTATCAATTGATTATCGATTTAAGTCCCAGAAGGTTCAACCGGTAGAATTTAAGCCGAATCATGAAAACGAAAACTATTATCTTTGATATTTTACGGAAATAGCTTGGTCAAAATTCTCGCCACGTAGAACGTGAATTTGTTTTAAATATCACACTTTCCTTGCAAGGATTGAAGCAAGAGACACAAAGGGTTTTACCACTCGTTCTCATTCACTAAGTCAAAAAGGCAGTTCTTCGCAAGCTTCTCAATATTTGTAAGCAGAAGGCATTAAACAGACAGTATCACCCACTTGACTGACAATTTCCTCCGGTCCAGCATTCAGCACAACCCTTCGGACATTCACCGGTGAGCGCATGGCAGGTGCCTTCTCCACAGTGGCAGCATAGCGCGCAGTCTGCCCCCCATTCACCAAAAGCACATTCTGAAAGTAGCTCATGTCCATTCAGTACGAGTTGTTACCTTTCGAGTTATACAGTTTTATGGGGGCGAGTGAACGTCGATTGACCACTTTCGAGAACAAGCTGATAAACCAAATTAAGGAATATTGAATGCTAACCACCACATCCTTTAGTAGGCAATGAGTGTTTTAGTTTTTAAAGCAATATAAATCTTGTGAAAGACGGCAGCCTTCAGTCTTAATCGTTCTGCCTGATTCCAAGTCGCTTCAGGATTAACACCTTATAAAATGTTTTGCGGTAGAGAGCATTCCTTTTTAAAAGTTTTATTGTTAATCATGTAGAGATGTACCACGCTTAAGGATATGAACTAGAATGCCGCGGAAGAAGAGCACTATGGACATGGAAAACATCTCGAATGGAAAGTTTTTCTCAAGGCATATCTGAGGTTGAAATGCCAGTGGAGCCTTCCCCTTATTTTCTACCTATCTTCAAGAATACTCAGGCAAGATTGACAAGTAGAGTTTAGCTACCATAGCGCAAACTTTTTAGTTTCATCTTTTCATAGGTTACCTATGAACGGATTCAGTGACCTGTACTTGAACTTGGTACTTGAACCGGCCGTCCTCACTGATTGTGTGGATTCAGCATATTTTCCATATTTTTCGAGTTTTACTTCTTTAACTAATGTTGTTTCCTGGAGTTTCGAGGTCAGCCTGGTCAAAGTCTGCCCAGGTCTTCACTACCTCAGGGTAGCACAATGCAAAGAAGCGCCACATGTGCGTATACGGTAGCTGACTCGATTCCGATGACCATATTTGCCTAGCCTTGAGAACGACTGGTCAACTATTTCCTGAATTAGACATCGATGTACTTGTTCGGGATAACTAGGCACAATCGTATACCCTTGCTTGTTCCGCTTAGGACCGCGAACCACTATCGTACCTCCTGATGATTCATCCTAGTCATTATTTGAGTGGAATTACAAATGAAATTCAAACTTAATGACACTGTAGATTTGTTGTGCAACACTGGTCTTTACATCTAGATAGGCTACGATCTGAACAAGTACATTGAGAGATACTGATTTTGCTTTACGCAACAAAGCGTACCCTCATCGCAGGTGTCGCCTTTGATTCCCTGCTTACAACGTGCGACACGCTGTTCACCCAGTTCGAACATCCACTCTCCGGGAATGCCCGTGTTACCGTACTCCTCCAAATACATGATGTTTCCGGTGCCCGAAGTGGGCAATGCGTAATACTCTGAGTTGTCACCTCGGTTGAAACCGGCCTGAAATGCCATTATCTGCCGGTAAGACGTTCATTATAAGCCATTTCAACAGATTGGAATTTTCAGACAGAAATTCAGGATGACGGAAATGTCAAATCATAGGTGTGTTTCAGTAGAAGTGGCTTGTTAATTTCTTCCAACTTCTCCGCCTCCATACGGTCCAAGCATGGAATTTCAACACGGACTACGACACTAAATAATATGTCCTGTCTTCCGAAATTGAACACCTCAATTAGCGCGGAAAATTTCAGTTGGTATTGAAAATTTGACAACTAATAGAAGGCCTTCGTTAAAAATCTGCTTAATGAATTTTATATAAATTGTAGTAATAAGGAAGAGAACAGTGCCCTTCCCAAGTGCGGTCTGTTGAAGTGTTCTAAACAGTTTTCCTTTTCATGAACAAAGTCGGCATAGTTTTCCTTCATAACCAGGGTAATGAAATTTTTGGTTCGAACAAAAAAGCGAATTTACAAGATTTGTTAGGAAGCCCTTAGTTTCGTGTCGGCTGCTGAGCCCCATCATGCCAAATGCGCAATTTAAAAAGCTCTTCAGCTCAAAAACGGCATAATTTAGCTGCCTTTTGTTTTTTTAGAGGTTATATGTAGTACCAGGAAAGTCTTTTCAGCTGGTTCGCCTTGAGATACTTAATCGCCGCAAAAAGGGCTAGCCGGCCGGGTACAATCATAATCCTGTGGGTTTTGTCGGCGTCAAAATCGACAGCTAATATCCGAAAAAAGAGAGCTGGAAATATGTTCGCATCACCCTCACCCCATTCTGCTAACAACCAGCGAAAAATGCTTTTACGTAACTCCACAATATGGGCTGGTTGCGTTTATGAGTGCGACGGAAACGCTATGAGCAAATTAAATCTACAGAGATTGGAACAAGTTCGACAGCGCTTGAAAAGAATGGTTTTCCACGGAGTGCAGATTAGGCGTTACCTCAGCTCCTTGAGTCCATCCGATGTTGCTGTAGATGAAGTTCGCGTAAGTACTGTTGTCTGTTATAAAGAGAGCTGCTTGAAATGTGTTGGTGTTCTGAATTCAACGGAAACCTTATTAGAGCCAAACATTTCACAAGGACCTGATGTCTCCTCGAACTGCAAATGTTTTTTCCGCGAATACATTCACAATTGAAAATGCTCACAATAATAACTCAAAAGACCGACTTTCTATAAACCTCGGCACAGATAGTTGATAT
>MQTX01000099.1:89962-121389 GCA_009735665.1 Angiostrongylus cantonensis
GGATGCACCATGCATTCGACTTCATTAAGCATCGTTGGAAATGGCTGAAT
This sequence comes from Angiostrongylus cantonensis, assembly GCA_009735665.1. Classification (NCBI taxonomy): domain Eukaryota; kingdom Metazoa; phylum Nematoda; class Chromadorea; order Rhabditida; family Metastrongylidae; genus Angiostrongylus; species Angiostrongylus cantonensis. The sequence goes on from MQTX01000099.1 coordinate 90,013, forward strand.
GTATATCAGGCCTTCACAATGACTCGCGGGGCCCTATCAATATATCGAGTAAATTCTGCTTTCTTCCCAGACAAGTCTGCTATCAAACTGTCGACCTCTGAGGAATGGAAGGTTTGGTGAGCCTGCGTGCGTAGGAATCGACCTTTTGTGTATTGCAAGCGCCTTCGAACGCTGCGCTACACACGCCATTTGAGATGTACATTAAAAAGCTCACGGTTTAACCGTCAATATGGAGAATTCCAAAAAGTGTTTAGCTATCTCTCTGCTTAAAAAACTGCGAACCAGAGGAAGACGATGGTTATGAGGATGGAAAAATAACGATTAAAGGAAATCTTCGCGAATGTAGTGTTCAGAGGTTATGTGAAAGCAAATAGTAGAAATGCAGTCGGCCTCCTGAATTGCAATAATGGCAGCTCAGTGGCAAGAGGACCTTCACGGGTTTATTTGATAGGTTTTAAGAAAAGATCGAGGCAGGTGAGAGTTGCAAGATTGTTGAGAGGACCGTGTTATCAATTGATTATCGATTTAAGTCCCAGAAGGTTCAACCGGTAGAATTTAAGCCGAATCATGAAAACGAAAACTATTATCTTTGATATTTTACGGAAATAGCTTGGTCAAAATTCTCGCCACGTAGAACGTGAATTTGTTTTAAATATCACACTTTCCTTGCAAGGATTGAAGCAAGAGACACAAAGGGTTTTACCACTCGTTCTCATTCACTAAGCCAAAAAGGCAGTTCTTCGCAAGCTTCTCAATATTTGTAAGCAGAAGGCATTAAACAGACAGTATCACCCACTTGACTGACAATTTCCTCCGGTCCAGCATTCAGCACAACCCTTCGGACATTCACCGGTGAGCGCATGGCAGGTGCCTTCTCCACAGTGGCAGCATAGCGCGCAGTCTGCCCCCCATTCACCAAAAGCACATTCTGAAAGTAGCTCATGTCCATTCAGTACGAGTTGTTACCTTTCGAGTTATACAGTTTTATGGGGGCGAGTGAACGTCGATTGACCACTTTCGAGAACAAGCTGATAAACCAAATTAAGGAATATTGAATGCTAACCACCACATCCTTTAGTAGGCAATGAGTGTTTTAGTTTTTAAAGCAATATAAATCTTGTGAAAGACGGCAGCCTTCAGTCTTAATCGTTCTGCCTGATTCCAAGTCGCTTCAGGATTAACACCTTATAAAATGTTTTGCGGTAGAGAGCATTCCTTTTTAAAAGTTTTATTGTTAATCATGTAGAGATGTACCACGCTTAAGGATATGAACTAGAATGCCGCGGAAGAAGAGCACTATGGACATGGAAAACATCTCGAATGGAAAGTTTTTCTCAAGGCATATCTGAGGTTGAAATGCCAGTGGAGCCTTCCCCTTATTTTCTACCTATCTTTAAGAATGTCCAGGCAAGTATTGACAAGTAGAGTTTAGCTACCATAGCGCAAACTTTTTAGTTTCATCTTTTCATAGGTTACCTATGAACGGATTCAGTGACCTGTACTTGAACTTGGTACCTGAACCGGCCGTCCTCACTGATTGTGTGGATTCAGCATATTTTCCATATTTTTCGAGTTTTACTTCTTTAACTAATGTTGTTTCCTGGAGTTTCGAGGTCAGCCTGGTCAAAGTCTGCCCAGGTCTTCACTACCTCAGGGTAGCACAATGCAAAGAAGCGCCACATGTGCGTATACGGTAGCTGACTCGATTCCGATGACCATATTTGCCTAGCCTTGAGAACGACTGGTCAACTATTTCCTGAATTAGACATCGATGTACTTGTTCGGGATAACTAGGCACAATCGTATACCCTTGCTTGTTCCGCTTAGGACCGCGAACCACTATCGTACCTCCTGATGATTCATCCTAGTCATTATTTGAGTGGAATTACAAATGAAATTCAAACTTAATGACACTGTAGATTTGTTGTGCAACACTGGTCTTTACATCTAGATAGGCTACGATCTGAACAAGTACATTGAGAGATACTGATTTTGCTTTACGCAACAAAGCGTACCCTCATCGCAGGTGTCGCCTTTGATTCCCTGCTTACAACGTGCGACACGCTGTTCACCCAGTTCGAACATCCACTCTCCGGGAATGCCCGTGTTACCGTACTCCTCCAAATACATGATGTTTCCGGTGCCCGAAGTGGGCAATGCGTAATACTCTGAGTTGTCACCTCGGTTGAAACCGGCCTGAAATGCCATTATCTGCCGGTAAGACGTTCATTATAAGCCATTTCAACAGATTGGAATTTTCAGACAGAAATTCAGGATGACGGAAATGTCAAATCATAGGTGTGTTTCAGTAGAAGTGGCTTGTTAATTTCTTCCACCTTTCCCCCTCCATACGGTCCAAGCATGGAATTTCAACACGGACTACGACACTAAATAATATGTCCTGTCTTCCGAAATTGAACACCTCAATTAGCGCGGAAAATTTCAGTTGGTATTGAAAATTTGACAACTAATAGAAGGCCTTCGTTAAAAATCTGCTTAATGAATTTTATATAAATTGTAGTAATAAGGAAGAGAACAGTGCCCTTCCCAAGTGCGGTCTGTTGAAGTGTTCTAAAAAGTTTTCCTTTTCATGAACAAAGTCGGCATAGTTTTCCTTCATAACCAGGGTAATGAAATTTTTGGTTCGAAGCAAAAAAGCGGATTTACAAGATTTGTTAGGAAGCCCTTAGTTTCGTGTCGGCTGCTGAGCCCCATCATTCCAAATGCGCAATTTAAAAAGCTCTTCAGCTCAAAAACGGCATAATTTAGCTGCCTTTTGTTTTTTTAGAGGTTATATGTAGTACCAGGAAAGTCTTTTCAGCTGGTTCGCCTTGAGATACTTAATCGCCGCAAAAAGGGCTAGCCGGCCGGGTACAATCGTAATCCTGTGGGTTTTGTCGGCGTCAAAATCGACAGCTAATATCCGAAAAAAGAGAGCTGGAAATATATTCGCATCACCCTCACCCCATTCTGCTAACAACCAGCGAAAAATGCTTTTACGTAACTCCACAATATGGGCTGGTTGCGTTTATGAGTGCGACGGAAACGCTCTGAGCAAATTAAATCTCCAGAGATTGGAACACGTTCGACAGCGCTTGAAAAGAATGGTTTTCCACGGAGTGCAGATTAGGCGTTACCTCAGCTCCTTGAGTCCATCCGATGTTGCTGTAGATGAAGTTCGCGTAAGTACTGTTGTCTGTTATAAAGAGAGCTGCTTGAAATGTGTTGGTGTTCTGAATTCAACGGAAACCTTATTAGAGCCAAACATTTCACAAGGGGTGTTGTTGGTTGATCGTTGACGTTTTGGCGATTCCCACCACTCGTAACATCACGGCTCTGACGAAAGGCTCTCTAGATGTACCACCTTGCCAACTATGGTTGAAGCCTGAAGCCTGAACATGCCTGAAGCACTGCTAAGATCTGACATTTCTCAAATTCTCGAATGTCTTTGAGTAAAATCGCAAACCGAGTCCATCATTAGTCTTCGTGCAAGTCCTGTAGCTGCATCGGCACTTCTCGAAATATCGGGGATCCTCGCTGCTAAACTTACTTCTCCGCTGAACACCATAGCGGGAGGAAGTTGGAAACCTCTAACATTGAAGTTGATCGCCCTTGCTGTGAAACATATCAGCTGTTCATAGATGCATCAAGCAACAATGTCAAAAATTTGAAGCGGCATTTTGTGCCTTGGGTGTTTCATTTTTTTGTCTTTTAGTTCAGACCTAACGTTAAGTTCTCGTTTTCGCCCTCTGTAGCATCAGTGAAAGTAGACCGATAAGTGACAGAGTTGTTTCTAGCACTTAACTCTGGTTGCTTTTAGTTCATTAGTTAGTTATTTCTCTTTACCCCGTCCAAGTGGCATTTGTCCACAAACCATGCACTGTTTAGAAAACCGACAAGCAGATCAGTATGGAGCTTGCCATTCCTGCATGTGAGGTTGCTGAACTAGCCACTTTCGTTTGAAATAGGGCTGCTGGAAAGATTTACAATGCTGTTTAGACTTGGTTTAGCCGAATTTGTTTAGTTGAAAGGCATGTAGAAATATGAATGGGAGTAAATGTAGAAAATTTAGAAGTGATGGCGCTTTACAACAGCTGCCTACTAATATTGCATTGCCGGAGAAATTCCATTTCTACTAGCCCAGAAATGCATCCACCACCAGTTCACCAAGAAGTGACAGCAGAACGATGATTTTTGGGTAGCTATCGGCCTATCAGCTCAGCGTTTTAACCCTATAAGAGAATTTCTAGGACAAATTTACAAACTACCAATGGACATCGCTATCAATGTTCTACTCGCAGAATGGTCACTGCCAAAAAAGTCGCACATAAGCGCTAGGACAAAATGAAAACGAGCAAGGAAGTTGATTTAGTATTTCTAGTTAACTCCATATGCTAGGGTCCTCATAAACAGTAACGACGACCCATCCAAGTGTCCAAACAATGAACTCCATAGGCACGGAGAGTCACCGTTCTAAAAATTATTATTGAACAATGTGAGTGGCGGATTTCAGCACATTTTCGTCATGAGAGAACGCTGAAGAGTAGAAAATACAAAAAACTGTGTCTATTCAGGTACGAAACATCGATGATTATGAGCTATCATTTTCTTAGTCACCTTTTTATACGACGTTTTTGAATGTGGCGGAAGTAAGAAGCAGTGAGCAGTTTCTGCTTCCTTCCACGTCGGCAAATCAACAGTCTCATAACCAGGAAGCGTCGTTAAGCCGATAATTTGAACAACGAAATGATGGAATTTGCCTTCTTTGGCTAAAGGTTCAGTTTTTATCACTACGGGAAATAAGTAAGTATGCAGAATTTCAATATCAAAACTGAACGTGTGGAGTGGCCTTCTTGATGGCTTCCACGTAGGAGGAGCCCTCATTTATCGGTGAAAGGAATTGGCATACAAAAACTCCATAACTTTTATCCAATCGCAGGATATTGTGGACTTGAATAATTCATTCCCAATTAAAAGCTCTAAAGCTCTCGGCGTTGATCAATCCCTGAGGGATGCGCCATGCATTCGACTTCATTAAGCGTCGTTGGAGGTGATTGAATGCATATCTGGCTTTTACACTCGCGGTGGCTTGACGATGTATCGAGCCAGTGCTGCTAACCTCCCAGACAAGTCTGGTACCAAGTCGCCGACCCCGGAGGGATTGAAGGCTTGGTGGGCCATGGGCGCATTTCACGTGCGCGCTGCAGTGGCGCCTCCACCACTGCGCCACACTCGCCATTCCCAATTATAACTCATTATTTCAATGAAGTGTGAGCGTTACGATATTCTGTACTCGAAAATTATTCACCAGATGTGACTCGTCAAACAGAGGCAAACCGAGATATTTTTACTGCAGGAGCTCGAGAACGTGCAAGCCGACCACGAGGAAGCCAGCCAACGTGCAAGACCACCACGACCGGCAGCGCTTCCGCTTCGTGTTCATTGTTTCATTGGTGATGGAGTAGTTCAACTCCCTCACTCTACTCTTCAGCCTCCACCCAACTCATTATTGCCGTCTTTCCTAAGCACTTTCGGCAACTACATTCCTGTCGAGAAATCGGAGCTCATAACATTTAATTCTTGGTTAAAATGAAATAATATTGAGAACTTCCAAACCAACTGAGCCGATGCAGTGTTGAATTCTTCACATTTCCTCACAATTACTTTATTTTGTACAATTTATTTCTTTGCATATTCAAATGTATTTGTCTGAGACACCTTGATTGTTTTGTCAACATCTTGTTTTACACATTTTTATCACGTTTTTCATGCCGTGTTCTATAGAATCGTTTTCACGTGGTTTTCTATCGCTTAAATTTTCTCTTATAACATGCCGCCAATCCGCAAGCACTTCCTTGTTGCGGAAATTGTGGAATCTGGGAAATTCTTTGTTGAAGTGAATCACATCCACGGACTCCTGACTAAACCCTGTTCAATTAATAGGTGATACGGGGTTCTTATCAAATATGTTGTTGGTTTTCAGCAATCTTGACGTTCAGCACGACGATACCGACTGAAACGCAAAGGATGCAGTATTGTGTCGCCATCTGCTACAGTGAGGAAAGATATCTCCAATTCACTACTCTTTGCTAACGTTCGACAGTCTGGCTTATACAAAAATAATGGCCGCATTTGATGTTGCGAAATTTGCAAACAAATTTTGCGATGAATATGTTTTTTTCTACTCGATCTATCTCAACGTCTATTGTGAGCATTCCAGTAATTCCTCTATTCACTTCGTTTCCTTGCCTCCACCACCCACGATGTTTCTCGAACATTCCAGTTTCGGCTGAAATAGCAAAGAGTGAACTGCGAACGAATGAGTCTACTAGCGATTTACTCTCGCTGTAGGGATAGAGTGCATGGCAATCTTGGAGCGGGGTTGAACAAAGCAATGTGTTCTTGAGGAGCGGCACCACTTTTACTGCGCTACCCATCCCTGTACAGCATTTCAATACTTGTTTCTTGCCGAACAATCATGTAGTGGTTACGACGGTGTTAAGACGTTGATAGAAACCTCTCCACAGAAACTACTTGAGGGGTTGTCGTAGAAAGTTCGCGATTCAACAGACATTCGTATTTTCAAAGCAGTGAAAAACAAATAGATCCACAGGCGTATATCGTGGAATTTGGTCAATTCTCATCGCTTAAGTCAGCTTGCCAGCTGAAAAGGCCTTGCATATATTTGTTATTAAGCAGCTTCGAGACCTCCACGTAAGGGATACGGGCGTTCAGTTTCGGCTGAAATAGCAAAGAGAGTGAACTGCGAACGAAGGAGTCTACTAGCGATTTACTCTCGCTGTAGGGATAGAGTGCATGGCAATCTTGGAGCGGGGTTGAACAAAGCAATGTGTTCTTGAGGAGCGGCACCACTTTTACTGCGCTACCCATCCCTGTACAGCATTTCAATACTTGTTTCTTGCCGAACAATCATGTAGTGGTTACGACGGTGTTAAGACGTTGATAGAAACCTCTCCACAGAAACTACTTGAGGGGTTGTCGTAGAAAGTTCGCGATTCAACAGACATTCGTATTTTCAAAGCAGTGAAAAACAAATAGATCCACAGGCGTATATCGTGGAATTTGGTCAATTCTCATCGCTTAAGTCAGCTTGCCAGCTGAAAAGGCCTTGCATATATTTGTTATTAAGCAGCTTCGAGACCTCCACGTAAGGGATACGGGCGTTTTCATAAAGATATGATTATTATTGTTCTTGACCCTAGATCCAATACAACATACTCTGATTACTCTACTCCTCCGTTCAGCAACCTGTCTGTCTTTCGGAATACCTCTTGATGTTTTTACCAGGAAACCTAAGGTCTTCCATCATTTATGTTGTTTCCACTGCGGCTTGAGGATTTTATACTCTTTTCGAACGTCGTGGAAGTCCAGACGATCTTCTTGTAATTTTGGGAATCGGGTTGGATAGCGGTAAAAGATCAACATCTACCCTTTTTGAAAGGCACCGCTGAGTGCAGATCCTATTCCATCGGTGGACTTCTCACCTGACTCGATTTCATGCGACGAGGAACACCAACATCGCAAGAACTACCGGCTGTAGACTATTGACTACGGTCAATGCGGTTCTGACGAAAGCGAAGGCACTGAAACGTTTGCTAACTAAAACTACCTCGTATCAGCTCAGCTATATAGAAAATTACAGGCTAATGATAACCTAGGTCAAGTTAAACTCGGTTTTAGGAACCAGCGAATACTGCAAGCCAGTGCACTTCAAGCAAAGGGAGTAAATTTTAAGAAGATCCAACAGTATAACACGTCTTTGCACTAATGTAAATCGTTGCTCTAAATAAATTTTTGGAAAACATACGATTGCCTTTCGATCACTAGAACATTTGTGGAATTGGGAATTAGATGTATAGAAGAGACTCTGCTTTGTCACATCATTCAAGTAATGCTCCACTCCATAATAGCTGACTTGAAGAGACTACTCAGATCAGAGGGGCACAGATCACAAGACGAACGGATGCGCGCGGTGCACTTGTGAACAAGCCAATAAGGTGACTCAGCATTGAAATGCACGAAGAATACTGCGAAGTGGTACTTGCAAGCAATCCTAACCTGCATGGTTGCGGATTGGTGCTGATATATGGCCATCACACTTATAAGCATAATAAGTTAGGAATTTTATAAATTCAACAATAAAAGTGCCGCTCTGCTAAGTCATTAAGTAAACACGAATTCGAAAGTCAATTTGGCCAAAATTTCGGCTCTCTCGTATTCATCAGGGTTGCAATGATCCGAGTTGATGGTCCATAGGCGGTCACTTTTACGATTTGGAATCCAGTAGAGTGAGCACCCCTCGAATGAGGTATCTCCGCTCGGCCGTGCTCTTCTGTACAGAACCACGTTCGATCTTTTTCCATCCAGTCCGATCTGTGTCTATTGCATCCTGCCACAGTCGGCCATACATTAACTAGCACCTAGTCGATCAACGTTTGTAAAAACCGATTAATTTTTCTCAGTGTGTAATAATTTATACTACTATTCATATGAGGTGTTACTATTATGTCATATTACTATATTACCTCTCCACTTTTTTTTATTTTTTCTACTTTGCGTCTTTTATCGTTTTGTTTTTTATTTCTCGCCTTTTCAAATTTGTTTCTTGAAGCTACGCTGTTTTTTCTAAGGTTTTTGAAAATGTACCTGTTTGAGTGAAAACTGTTATATATCACATAAACTATCATATATAGCACTTATAAAATATGGCTGAGAGGAATGTGAAGCGAAGATTCCTCATGGCATGGTGGTGAACGCGTTCGTCCCCGAAAAGATTAATAGCGCGTTCGCTCCCCGCAGCAGACACCTGCGGTCCAGCGTTTTGCGAATATCTCAGCACAATTTTTGGTTATGTTTCATAACACACACAGCCATGAAAAAGATTAGGCGGAAATTGAAAAGTAATTAAGTTATCAATTAAACTGCTAATACTAGAAACAACCATTAATACTTGAATTCAAATTCAAAATCCAAGCAGGAATCGAAAACATCAGCGCGTGAAACTCTTGAAGCGTTTTGGATCAATTCCAAAAATTCAAAAATGAATCGCAAGGGGGAGTGTCTTGTCATCACGCGAGACCTAGTGCCATACCCTCAGGCTGATCCAATGACCTGACACAGGCACTGTCCTCGCCCATGTAGTACTCTGTGCGGCTGCTATCCACCAACTAACTTAAAAACTTACAACGAATAAGCGGTAGGTGTTTAAATGAAGCTGTTTCTTCTGCGAATACAAATTCACTTGTTATGTTTTATCTGATCGAGTTATGAAAGTGTTTGCCTGAGTAGATCGCACCTCAATTTCACCTTTCCAGGCTCTGAAGAAGGCGAAACCGCCGAAACGTCAGCTATTGTTTCCTAATAAATTCTATAATAACAACCTCTTGTCTGCTTATTGAAGAAAAGAGCGAATCGAATGCTTGTTTAAGACAAAATGAAATTGAGAATCTCCCAACTAACCGGGCCGATGCAGTACTGAATTCTTTGCTTTTCTTCATAATTGCTTCATTTTCTACAATTTATTATTATTTTTTGCTTATTCGCACCGAAACGCTTTCATTTACCCTGAGTATCCTCACAGACTGCTCAGCTTTTACTCGTGTTGTCATTTGCTAGCCATAAAAGCCAGTTTTCCTGTCCAGGTTTAAAGGAGACAACGACGAATGAAGCCAATGCTCAAATCAAGAAAAAGTGTTTTCACTTACGGAGACAACAGTACTTCCCGCTTTACACCATATCATTACATTCTTTTTATATCATCGCCTCTCAAATGGTTTTCGAAATCGTTTTCTATCATTTAAATTTCCAACTCTAACGTACTGTCTAGCCATAGCCATAAGCACTTCCTTGTTGCGGAAATTGTGGAAGCTGGCAAATTCTTTACCGAAGTGAATCACGGCCGTGGCCTCCTTACGTTTAATGCACCATATTCCATTGATGAGCAAACACCAGCTTGTTACCAAAAATGTCATTGGTTGTTAGCCATCTTGACGTTTAGTTGAGCATGGAAATGCCAACTGAAATGCGAGGGATGCTTGTGTCGTGATTTGCTACGGTAAGCAAGGATATGTGTGATTCACCACTATTTAGTAACGTTCGGCAGTGTGGTTCATCACCTGTCCTATTCCCGTTGATCGCCGAGTGACGCGTGCGGGCGGGCATAAAGTTTCCATTTTTCCCTGCCGCGTGCAAGAGCAGCCCAATGAGCTCTGCTCATTCTACGAACTTGTTGAGCTCCATATCTTACTTCTAGGCTTTTTGTAAAGTACTTCGACCATTGGGTGGGTGGTCTTCCTACAGTGTGTTTAACATTCAAAGGAATCCAGTCACCAACGGCTCCTGTCCTTGGTTATCGTTCATACGCATTACGTGCGCGGTCCAACTTATCTTCGACTCTTGGACGCGCAAAACAGCATCTTTGATTTTTGACCATTGACGAAGGTCGCAGCATCCGATCTTTTTCCTTACTTGTGTGAAACGAGATACTCTTAGCATCGTTCTTTCGCCTGTTCTTTCTTATGAACGCCCAGATGGTCCTAGATCGTCTATGGAACGCGCGACCCAAGAGCGCGTACGTGATGGAGTCCTTCGGCGTTAATATGCTTTACACCAACGTATCGAACGACTCCGAAGTGGAAGCCATTTTCGAACTTCTTGTCGATCATGAAGGAAGAATAAATGTGCATGGATACTACTCTACTGTAGATATATAGATGACTGTTTTGTCCTTTGCACAACACAAAAGGAAATGTTTCGAGGAGTTCTTGAACGAGCAGTCAAACTATATCAAGTTCACCCAAGAGAAACCGAAAGGAAACTGGCCACCATTGTTGAAAGTCCAAATTAACCTGTCGGAAAACGGCTACATTACGAGGTGAAACCGAAAGCCAAGTAGTGAAAACATCTTAGTCTATTACCTCTCCTCTCATCCCTCTCACACGAAAAGGGCGTTTGTTAGAAACATGTTCAGCCACCAGCGTGTGTACAGGAAGAGAGCAGAAGAAAGAATCCCGGAACCCGGTGCGGGAAATAGCCGTTTCCAATGGCTACGAAAATGTAGCCCTTCGGGACAGGGGTAGAGGAAAGGCCAAGCCCTCAAACGATAGCTATATTAAGGTCCAAAACCGAAACCGAAGTAACAAAAACGTCTTCGTTCATTTCCTTTCTTTCCACCCTTCAAACACAAAGAGAGCGCATGTGAGATGCATGTTTAGAACAGTCAACCTTTGCGTGAACAAGTAAGGAACTAAAGGAAGAAACGCGAGACTTGGCACGTCAAATAGCCATCTCCAATGCCAAAGTTTCCCCCAGATCATCACCACCACAGGCAGTGGCAGTCCTTGTGGATCAGAGGGAGATTTGTCACCATGCGACTTTGATAGCAGAAGGGTGGTGGATCCTGGTATTTGTTTACTTTTAGCTAGGCTTCCTGATGGAAGCGCCAGACGACTCCTTCTCAGCATGGTAGATCCTACCAGAGGATGAATCCCATGCTGTACATGGCAGTCCGACAACTAGGAACACCTCCCTGCCGTGATGAGGCGGTAAACCGTTGGGGAGAGAGAAGAACAACATTTCTCAGCAATGTCAGTGAGAACTTCTAGCGCAGCTTTTGTCTTGCGTTTTACTCTTTCTTCACCGTTGATCAAATTTGGCTGTCGGAGGAAGTGCAAGGAGAAAAATCGCGAAATTGAGAAATCTCAGCAGGGATGTTAACGAGTTAAAAAATTTTTTTTGCCATAATTTTTGGGCTTTTCTCCAACACAAAGGCAACGAAAGGTAAAACACGCGGGGCAATTTTGTTTGTCTTTTTTGCCTTTGAACGTAGATCGAACTCCAAGATATATCTACCGGAAAAGTTATTGTACTGGGCAACACAGTCCACTGCGTCCTCTACAATCTGCTTTTGCAATTCGCTGTGGTCCGTCAGAATGCAATTCAAAGAATGACATAAATGTGTTATAACTCCCTTTTAAAAAATTCACTGTTTTCCTGAAGAGCAAACACGAGGTTGTTACTCCATTTCCTATTTACTAACAAGCTGACGTTTCGACGGATTTCGCCTTCCTCAGGACTTGAAGAGCTCAAGATGACTGCAATCTACCCAGCAAAGCATCTCCATAAGGATAAAATAGAGTAGAATAACAAGGAATAGAGCAACAACATCGTGTTTGCTCGTCGGCACAGCAGTGAATTATTGGATTAAAGCCGAGGTAAATGGAACGTAGTCGCGGGAATTATAACAAAATGTGGCAGCAAGATGCTTCCGCCTATTAAAAAAGTACCGTGGCTTAGACAAAATGCCGTCTTAGTTTGACAGTCAACACACTTTCCCCGCCTTCGTATAGAACACAAAGTCGTTCCGAACTTCAATAAACGAAGACCACTACATGATGTATGCGGGCTACCATAGGACATATTTATTTACGTGATCTTATAAACTGATCTTCTTGAACAGATGCAAGGTTGGTATTAGTTTTCGTTGTAGTTGTTGTTGGTGTTGTTGGTCGACAGCTGATGTTTCGGCTACTTCGCCTTCCTGAGAGCCTGAGCGTGCTTTATACGAGCGTAGTTTAATTATTCGAACGAAACCAAAGTATTAATTATGATCTAACATATGAATAAACGCCATGTTAACAAAAACTACTCACCGTGCTGTTACGAGTGGGACTTCATGGGTGTTGTTTACGGGACGGCGAACGAGACCCACCCAGAGGACGAAAAATCATTCTGAAATTATATTTATTTACGTGATCTTATAAATTGATTTTCTTGAATAGATGCAAGGTTGGTATTAGTTTTCGTTGTAGTTGTTGTTGGTGTTGTTGGTCGACAGCTGATGTTTCGGCTACTTCGCCTTCCTGAGAGCCTGAGCGTGCTTTATACGAGCGTAGTTTAATTATTCGAACGAAACCAAAGTATTAATTATGATCTAACATATGAATAAACGCCATGTTAACAAAAACTACTCACCGTGCTGTTACGAGTGGGACTTCATGGGTGTTGTTTACGGGACGGCGAACGAGACCCACCCAGAGGACGAAAAATCATTCTGAAATGAGGCACCAGGTCACGTGTGATAGTGAAGCAGTCGTCTTTCCGGTTCACCCTTAGATGTTTGAAATTTATCCAAAACGCCTCAAGAGTTTTGCGCGTTGGCGGTTTTGATTCCTGCACTAGGATCCGAGCAGCCCCTTCAAAATCAGCGCCATTGTGCTTTTGTGCTCAATATGTACCCAGAAATTACTTCGTCGAATTTTAATTCTTCCTTTTAAATGTTGTTTTATACGAACACAAAATGGTCTATCCGTTTCCCCAATGTATTCCTCACTGCATGCCTTACACGACAGCGAGCACATTGTACCTGAACTCATGCAACCTTGGTCTTTTTCCTTTAGGACAGATTATACGGTTTTCTGAGCTGCACAAGGCGGATCACAGAGGCGGTTGCGAACTAGTTGATGGCACAAAGTATTGGGTAAGAAGTCCATAATCGCCACATAATCTTCAAGACCGTTTTTTCTTAACCACCTCTTAATGGAGGAATTTTTCATTTCGTGTGAAGGGTAGCTTAAAAGGCATCATACTTACGTTCAACACTTATTTTAAGGAACAACCCTACGCTTTCGTCCGACCGGAGTGCTTCGTACCCATTATGAATGATCATTTTTCGTGCCAAATTTAGCGCCCTTCCTTACCTCTTTTCCTGTGCACATTTTTAGCTGTTCGGCACACGTTTTTGATGATTGCTTTTTTCACGTACGAAAATGAGAGAGGTCGTGAATTAGTATATTTTTACTACTTGGTTTTCAATGCCATTTCCTTGAATCACTTTCTATTGGGATGTTTAAGAATGGAAGCCAATTCCCGATTGGCTCTTTCCGTGTGAATTTTATACACCCTGACTGTCTATTTAACAATTCAAATTCAAAGCACTCATTCCTATGTTCTTGTGCGGAATAGGCGAAGAAGTTTATCGACAGTAGAGTAAGGGTAGGCGATCGAGAACTGGAGCTTCCACCTTAGAAATGAAAGTGATGGCAAGGCTGGGTGCTAAACGCTGTCCCATGGCCAACCCTCTAATTTGTGCAAAATATTTTTCAGATAACCTGAAGATTGAACAACTAAGACATTGTTATAAGAGAGTCATTAGTTGCGCAGTCGATGACCCGTACATTCCTACTTTCTTTTTGTGCTCTACGAGCAGATCGAGAATGGCTTGCACTGCGGAATCATTCGACATGTTGGTGTAAAGCGAAGTAGCATCGAATTACTCCTTTGCATGTGAGCTGTTTGGTTGCGCGGGCCATAGGCGGTCTAGAAATATTTTAGTGTTAAGTGAATGGGTTGGAATGAATTTTAGCAACTGAGTCAAGATAAGGTTTAGAAACCACGTTATTCTATACGTTGGCCTGCTACTGTATTCGTTGATTGGTCGAACCTTAAATGTTGAAAGTTCGGTGGACGCAAGATCATCAGCAGAAGCAAGTTTGTGCGTTTTGATAGCAAACACAAGACAGGACAAGTTGGAATGTCGTTCCTTAGTTGAGAAATAACTAAAGGCTCTGAACACGCCGTCTTTATCGTGTTGGTCCCCTCTCAATTTAATTATGGGTATTGATTTCTATCTTCTTTTCCGGAGGGTGGTTGATAGAGAGAAATATCGAGAAGATGTTTTTTCTGATGTTCTAACATCCAGCTGACTAGGAATGGCTACAAATTCTCCACCGCCATCACTAATAAAAGCCGTTGATATGGTATATACATGCTGAGAGGGTGGCAACTCAATTATGAACAGAAAAGAGGAGGTAGGAAGAACTTGCTGTACTAAAGAGGGGACGGAGTTGACCTATGTTATGCTAAGGAAACGGCAGAGATGACCTGGCTTATACATATTATACCATTGGAAGCCGCCAGGGAGGGACGGAGATGGCCTAACCAATTCTAGATAAGTCATTAGGACCATCCCTGGTTATGCCACTGGGAAATCAGGTGGTGCAGTCATGGTGCCACCAGAACTGTCGTGTTGCCAGAAAGAGTTGCATTATAAAATACGCGGAACTACAAAGAATATTTACTAGGTAGATGGAAAAATGTCTATTTGGTAGAGAAATTCTCTATAGAATCGGAACGATCACGAAGCCACTAGAGCGCATTAACGTCAACCAATAATGTGAGAACTTCATTCGGAGCAAGAACACCAAACTCTCGATCATTCCTGAAGGCAGGAGTATTCACCCAAAAGTCCTCCTCGTATGCTCGGATTTATTCCCTCTACTGGACAGCAACCCAGGCCAGGGCAAAACACTTCCGGGGGGATTCAAAGTAATCCCCTCCAAAAAAGGCATTCGATAGTGGCGGGCCTTCTTGCCACGTTTTCATTCCAGTGGTCCTCAGTGGTTTTTTAGCAGGAGTGTAGTGTACGGTTAAGAGGTTCCTACAATACACATATAATGCACATATAAGGTCGGGACAAAGCAGACCCGTCTTAGAGGACGAAGCCAAAATACCATTGACTTGATACGTTAATGAGTCACAAGAAGTCACTATATACACCAGATATGCATTCAGCGATCTCAGCGATGCCTTGTAGAGTCAAGCGCATATCACATCCATGAGGTAATCGCCGATGTTCGGTTTACTATTTATGATTGCGCAAATCGCCGTAATATCTCCACACATAATAGTGAACCAGAACACCGATCTTGGCCTCGGAAAGCTCTTAGTCTCCTCATAAAGTTACCTTGGTGTTTTCCTTATCTTTAATACTAACCTTGTCTTTGCACGTTTTTACCAGCGAGTTCTTTTAGCTCTATAGACAGACTCGTCTGAATAGTACTTTTTGTATTATATTAATTGTAGAGATTAGCATTCCTAGACCAACGGCTGGTTCAACGCGTGTGCCGAGTAAACTACCGACTAAGTACAAAAACTACAGCAACGAAAAAACTTATTTCAGGTAAAACAAATTGCCGTGAAGGGATCGGAATGACTGAAACGATAGCAGAATCTTTATTGTAGATGCGGAATTCAGATTTGAACAGGAACGTACATTTAGTAGTTATTCTGTTATTTGAATAACAAGAGACTTGTTGACCGTTTCTTTGGGATGGGAGTTCTATTGCTAGTAAAGAACGAAAATGATGGTTTGCAAGGTGATTGTATTATTTTCGTCGCCTTTTGCGATGTAAAGGCCCGATTTTACGTGGGAAATCCTAGACTCGATGGCTTTTTCGAAATTCAGCTTGACAATCATAGTACTACTATTCCAACTAATACATTTCCGTTACAAATACGAGGTTCCTATCTATGTCAAATTTAATATTGGATAATGTCGCTGAATAGGTTCCTGATTGTGTGTATGTTCTTGGGAAGGAACTTGTCCAAACATCCCAGAAAATGGGGGTCATCAGTAATGGGCAAAGTAGATGAGGTAGGCTTGAGTTTTTCAATTCGTTCAGCTACTTGGTCACCAGTATTGGAATGTGAGAAAGCTCGTTATCGTACATCAGAATTCATCCATTTCAAGTGATCACTGAAGGCTTCAAACTTCACAGTTCCCCGTTCCTTGTGAGTTTTGTCGATTTCTTGGCAGCACCTACTGTGTTTTCATAATGATTCAAAGCCTTGAAGTCGATAATTCCATGTACATGCATTAGAAGTCTTTATAACCTATTAATACAGATTTGGTCTCGATAATTTTTGTTATCTGTAATTTAAGCGCAAAACATCCTTAGAGATACAAATTTTACCTTTTGCAGAATGACACAACGCGGTCAAGGAAAGAATGATTCATATTGCTAAAGGCAACACAGTTGCAGACTTCATGCCATGATTTCCTTCGTTTTCGTTTACTATATTAAGTACTCATTTGACGAGTAATTCTTCGTGATTTTCTGAATTTTGGTTTGCTTGAACATACGTTCCCGTCCTGGAGAGTCTGATCTTAGAGCCCGCTATGAAGTGTTTACTTCTGCGGTAAGGAATATAGCGTACTGCTTGGATGGAAACGTTAGATTCTCTCAAGCTTTAATCCATATGAGGTCTGAGTGTGTACGATGACTTCCTACTTTTAAGAGTATAAAACGACTAATATTCATCAGTCTCGAATAGGTTTTTCTTTTTCATCCTCATTTTTTTCGGTTGAAACAAGAATTATCAACGATGATCAATGGAAAAACAAAAGCAGCAACTGTTGATGACAAGACAGGTTTACACTACGATAATTGCCTTTTTGAAACCATGAAACCACGGAGCAATCACACATCAACGACATTAACCAGCTTACTTAACTGTGCTGTTAATCAATATACGGCATTGATGAAGCAAGCTCTAGATTCTTTTTCATGCTGTCTTGAGCTACAAGTTTTCTCCTTCTGAATCAGCTATTTCTCCTATCCTTTCCTTGTCAGATGATGGTCATCTGCTTCGTGACATGATACGCAAGGAGAGGTGAGGTCTCTTCAGTAGTGCCTGAGTTTCTTCCATATGCCTCTTTACCATTACATGCATGGCACTGCATCTGTCATCTCCCTTATTCATCGTTTGTGACATTACTGCGACGGGAAACGTAGGTTTTTAAGAGTTTTTGAGTGCGTCAAGGCCATGGACTTCGTCATAAAAACATTGATGTGACCTAAAAACGGTAGTATTTCTTGGCGCTTGTAATACAAATAACTGTGTGCTTTTTACAGAAATGCGCCTCTGTTTATCGGTATGTGAGTAAGCATGTATGCATCACAACAAGTAACAAATCGAAGTTGTGAGTGAGATTTGATTCATATCCCGAGTGGATTTCATCGACATCTAACACAGCACAATCTGGTTACAGCGCAGTGGATAACTGAATGTGTTACGGAACGTGCCTTAAAGTAATTTTCTTAAAGCTAACCATAATTCATGCACTCGATGTTTTAGGGCGGTTGTCTTACTCTTTTTCTTCTTTTCTTTTTGTACTCTTCCTTTCTTTACGTGAATCTCAAATAGTCAACCGATTTTCTCTGCAGTTGATGAACTGAACATAGGATGCTCCATGATGATAGAGAACATTTTGTATCAAAGCTCTTTTTGTAGCGCTTTCTTTCTCTTATTGTATGCTTTCTAAAGAAAAAGTGAACTGCTGATGTTTATTGTTCTGTAGATAAACACGAAATCTCGATATTCGTCAGGCTTCTTGATAAGATTTATTACTGGAAAGCCATGCGTTCCTTCTCGTTTTCTCGTTCGCTTTGCTAAAATAGATTATTAAAAGGCTAAACGGCGAAATGTACGGCAGAGGCCATTGAAAGAGAATTGCAAAGGTGAATTCCTTCATCTAAAAAAACAAAACTGGAATAACAAAAATTTTCCCATATTACAATGATTGGTTTACGTCCATGAAGATCTTTAGAAATAACATGCACTTTAACCCAATTGGATCCTAAAATCTTCCCAAAGAAATTGTTTCGATATAAGCGACAAAACTAGCAGCAGCAGGAGGAAAAGAGAGCAGAACAATAAAGTCAAGGAGAGGCCCTTCTCAGTCAGCACGTATCTACAATAGTTGGTCATCGACTTACTTCAAATAGTGGCGTATCCTCGTATATCAACCAATCTGGATACTCGTCCGTATAGTCCCGTTTTGAACCTCGAAACATCCTTGCTCCGCCTCTTTTCTCGTAAATGAATGCTCTTCCTCCACCTTTCTTCTCCTCTGTGAATCCTCTCGCCCCATTTTGATGTAATATTGGTGAAAATGCATTGTCATTTCTTTTTTCCGCAGTGAACACTCGGGCATCATCTTGCGGCTCTGGTGGGGCGAATAAGCGAGCGCCACCACGTTTGTGTGCACCGAATTTTCTACCTCCTCCTCTTTTCGTATGTTCTGGACGTGCTAGATATTCTCTCTGTCTAAAATCTTTGGGCAGTTCTCTTCCACCTCGTTCGTCCACGAGGAATGTCAGGTCCCCATGCCACCTCTCTTTCCCGTAGGGTTGTGCTCCAGCCCTCTTTTCGTCATTGGAAATCGCTATCAGTTCTCTTTTTCCACCGATTGGCATGAAAATTCGTCCTCCGTCTCTCTTTTCTATGAAGTTCGCCTCGGCATGTGCAACCGCTGTAGCTGAAAGTTGAGGAATTTCAATGTGAGGAAGACGTGTTAATTTTTATTCATATTAGCTTTTTTAGTTTTAGTCTTGCCGAATTTTGGATTTTTGGCTCAGAGTTCCAGTTTTTTCTAGTTTAACAGATTATCCTAATTTTCACAAAAAATACGAACTCCAAATTGGTGCTAGCGCAAATATAAGAATTGAATTTACCATTGCTTGTCATACTTTAACCATTGGCTTTACTATTTTGAGGAAATTAGTAGCCCACCACTAAAAGTGTGACTAATTCGATCATAACAGGAACTGTCGGCTGTTCGTTAAACCACTGTTAGCAGACTCCGAAAATCTGGCAGCTAAAGGAGCTGCGCAACACCCTGGTTGCCGCTGGCTTTACCCTGAACCGTGTCAAGCAAGATCTAGTTTACTTTGAGGTCGGAAAATTGTTGTCTTGAAAGAGCTACCTCCGAATTACAAAGGCTGGCAGCTGTGTGTGGTGAAGACCATGTGACACTGTAACAAAACTATCCCAGAATTCCAGACAGAACCTACTTGAGCATTTAACGAGTTTCCTGAACAAGATAAAACCCTCGAGGGGCAGTCGAGCCAATCTATGCAGTCCGAAGACTTGCGGAAAGTGGAAACGATATAATGAAATGAATGAAAGAAGCACTAGGATCCAGACAAATTGTGAAGACTTTGTGACCGAGAAATGCAGTGGAAGGAAGTAAATTTTCCTGTATTCAAGATGACATATTGAAACAATTTTTCCCGGCAAAATGAGTGGAGGAATAATACATGGACCGGTAGATCAATAAGAGCCAGTGTTCATAATGTTAGTAGAAGTGCATTGTTGATGCTAGGATGTTGGCACGAATACAAAACATATCTACATTGCGTTATGAGCGATTTATTAAAGACGGGTAAAAGACGAAAAAAGTGGACATTTGAAACCTAAGTAAACTGTGAAAATCAATAAGGACGTCGTCATAGTCTTATACTAATCAATAGTTTGAGAAAATCGAAATGAAGTGTACGGTTTATGTCACTTTATTAAGCAGAGCCATTGAGCAAACAGTGAAATCGCTGTTTATCTTGAAACCAGCTCCTCGTGAGTAAAATATGCGTCATACCATTCATTCCATAAGATTACGAGCACACCTAAAAAGATACGGGAACACGAAGTGTTTATAGATGCTCTGCTAACAATACTTGGTCGGTCGCTAGTTCGACCACGCATAGGAACGGCTAAGTTCTCTCATCTCTTCCACGGTCAACAACACGGTGCCACACTCGTTTGGGAAAAGCTCTGTGAGCGGTGAATACCTGTTGTGATGACCTGAAAACCCTCTAGTCTAGTAGTGCTAATCCATACTGACAGAGAAAATCCACCCAATCTGCAACAACTTCGTTCCACCCAATCTGCAACAACAACAAATTCACGAGGAATAGAACACGACGTTAAGTCTTCAAGTGGCATCTGAATCCACACGCAAATCCGAGGCCTTCGTTAACACTTGAGCGAACAGGTGACCTATAGAGGAGTTGTACGACGCGAAAAATAGTGGCCACTTTCAAACTTGAAATACGCAGCTTAGCTCTGGTATGTCTTGGAAATTACAATAAAAACTATTAAAGTATGTACATGTACATATGTACAGACATAAATCTTATGTGCGCGAGAGGAGTTCAATTTTTTTTACAACAAAATCCTGATTTTATGAGGTTCATAACATCCTTTCATTTTACAGTGTTCCTTCAAGGCTTATATATGGAGCATGAAAATAAATGAACAAGAAGGATTTCACCCAACAAGACACGGTGGTGTTCACAATGCGTGTCGTTTATCTTTGCAGCTGTCCTCCGGAAATTTTAAAAACTCAAATTTTACAATGTGATTTCGACTACACCCTCAGCTCAATTGGTTGCAATATCGATGTGAGCTAGCCAGATCACTTCCGTTGGCGATTGCTGATGGCACTTGTTGATAGAACTAGCTAAGAGACAGGGGAAACGAAGGACCCGCATGGGGTGGCGGTGAACGCGTTAGCCCCGGGAAAGCGCATTAGCGCTTTCGTTCCCCACAGCAGACACCTGCGGTCCGGAGTTCTGCAAATCTCGGCAACATTGTGGTTATTTCACAGATAATATTCTGCTGTGAAAAGTTGTATTAGGCACTGAATAAAAAAGGTTTCCTCAAATTTAACCATTTGAGCGCTCTAATTCTAAGCAAATTTGAATTTGAAACGACACTTCATGAAATTTACATTTGCAGCCGCGTTGAGCCAAAGCCTTTTTTATAAATCCCATAGATGCAATGTCTTGAACTCCTGAAATACTCTGGTTATCGAGTAAAGATCGTCACTTATCGGAAAGCTAGATTCGCGACGAAGAAGCTAATGGCGTTGTGTGACAGCGAACAGAGTGAAAGAAGTGTTAGAATGTGCAAAATGCTGCTGGATCGTGAAGAACTACATACGCTGAACAATATTTCATAAAATTCGTGTTTGGAAAGAATCTCGAAGTTAACAAGGTTTTGCTCAGTTCTTTTGCTCCATTTGGAAGGCCGTAGGCCGCAATATTTGGTGGCGGATGTTTCTGACGAAGATGATTACTATACTATACTTACTATGTGCTATAGAAGGTTGTTCAGTACTAATGCTGAGAAAAGTGGGAACTAGGCGGATTCTACATGGTTCTGGATCTGTCCCTCACTTGGTTAATTGCAGAAGTCGTTGCCACCCAGGAAGAATATCATTCACATGGCAGCAATTCGCTTTTTGACAACAACTAACGGTTGTTTGTTGTGACGAGCCACGAATGAACAGCTCCTACAATGCTAGTGAAGAGAGAAGGCAGAATACACTTTGTTGCATATGTTCATATTCATATGGATCAACACCCATAAAAGAATGTCACCATTCCATTGAATTATTGTTAAAAAACAGGTGTTTAAGAAATTTAGCCAATTCTACAGGATTGACGGCCTAGTCTACGAGCGAGTCCATTAGAGAAAGGGGCCTTTAAGCGCCATACCCATCTCACTCAAGTGGCATATAACATGAAATTAATTGTGGGACGACGTCATACGACTTGCAATGCACAGCTTCGACCAAAATATTGTAACGTTCAAAGAACCTCATACGAAAAGTCTGATGTTCATTATGGCTCCTAAGTGACCAGGGCATTACTACGCACCTCTGATGCTGCCAAGGCCTTTGCTTGTGTTTGCCCGTCACTCTATGAACGGTATCATAGGTGGTACAAGTGATAAGCTTTATTTGACTGCAAATTAGAAGCGACGAACAGACGGAAAGTTGAAAACTTTTCTATTAAAAATTGTCTTACGTATTTCCACGCACTTATGAAGACCGCACACAGTTATTACGGGATGCGGTTATTGCACGGAATAGTCGAATGCAAGATAAACGAAACAGACTAATTATGATGTGTAAAACATCTTCACTGATTGACCCAAAGACGTTTCGTTTCTTAATGAAGTTTCGTTCCGAAAATAAATGACCGCACGTCGGTTATCTACTGTCGAAGTAGATTTTGTCTATCGTTATCCAACCAATTTTGTAGAACTCATGACGTCATTCAACACATAACTCCTGATATGTATTGGCGTTTGATGCAAAATTAAAGGCCGCCCTAAAATTTGAGCCAACATAGCTCAGCTCGTAACAGACTTTATTATTGGAGTAAGAACGATTTCCTAGAGCCCATGACACATGCCCACTGTGCATTTTTGAGTCAGTGCTCGTATTTCGAGTGCACAGAGGTTTTCCTCCAGCAGGACACGATGACGCTCCCTAATGCTTCGACTGTGTTTTCAGCAGGCGCGTGTGCGTTTGAAGATTTCAACCTTTAAATTATGTCTCGGTCTTTTGAAAATTCTATTTCCAAGCATATTAATGGCTCCGACATCATTATATATATATATATAACTTTAATGAAGCTGAGATATTTGCAATGGTAGTGATGTCCGTCATCACGACGTGGCGCTAGTTCGATTCTGCACTGATCCAAGCAAACCACTAGTCCTTCCGGGGTCTAGATATTGCCACCTGACATGTCCTGGGAAAACATCACTCTACAATCCAATTGGGAACGCTCTAGCCTGATTATCTCAGGACCATAGGAAGAATTACTCGACCAGCATTTTACAACATTCAAGATGAAATGAAGATCCTCGAGCAGCAACCAAAGCCACACTTAAAAAACTTGGGAGACCAATGGATGCGAGGAGACGAATGTGATGTGAGAAGTGATGGGATCCGCATAGTAGACGCCAAGACGGATCAAATAAAACAAAATAAAATAATAGCATCCAGGATCGACTTTCTATTAACCTCGGCATTGAATTATGAATTCGTCGTTTTCTCTCTCAGCAATCGCGAGATTGATAAACAGCATACGTTTACTTCCATGAAATAACACACATACAACACAATCGTAGCTGGCGTTCGGCATAATCGCCTTCGCCAGACGACTCATACTCACTCATACTCATCGCCGTCTTATACCTACTTATTAAGACACATAGTTGGTATCTTCTGATGATGTTGCGTCAACCAATCCATCATCATTCAGGGTTAGACCCATTATCAGCTGTGTAGACGGGCCAACGGATAGAATAACCTGGTTCTTAAGCCTAATACTAACCCAGCTGCTTAACCACATTCCAGCCCACCTCACGAACACCCAAATGTTCCTAGAATGTCTACGTGACGCGTCTCCTAATAACGCGTGCGTGATGGAGTCGTTCGATACCGCGCTGTACACCAACGTATCGAATGACTCCGCAATGCAAGCCATCTTCGAACTTCTTCTTGAACATGAAGGAAAAATAAAAATGCATGGCTTGTCCATCTAGCAGCTCATGGCTCTCTTAAAGGAGTGCTTAATGCTCGACTTTCAGATGGTCTGGGAAATACTACGCGCAAATAAGGGGGCTGGCAATGGGACAGCGACTGGCACCATTCGCATCGATCGTTGATGGGGGGTGCTGCAAACGTCAGTCATATGCGACTCTGAGCAGCTGTTCTTCCTCAGTGGAGGACAGGTGAAGAAAGCGGTGGGTTTTTTCGAGAAGCCGTAGATCTTGTAATTATCGCTCAGATTTTCATCTTTCTGTTTGTGCTGTCGAAGTGTTTGACCTAGTTAGATGCGTATTAGTGTACCCTTCCAGGCTCTGAAGAAGGCGATTCTGGCGAAACGTCAGCTGCGATTGTGTTGCATGTGTGTTGTTGTATGGAAGTAAACGCATGCTGTTTAACAACCTTGCGATGCTGAGAGAGAAAATGACGAATTCAAAATAAAATGAAATAAAATATGCCATCAACTCGATGAACCAAACTCTCTTCCAGAAATCAGTCTAGTTCCAAACCTGACGACTTCAAAATAAAATGAAATAAAATATGCCATCAACTCGATGAACCAAACTCTCTTCCAGAAATCAGTCTAGTTCCAAACCCCTCAAATACGGTAGTGGTGGAGTTGTCATCGCGAAAGACCACATTTGAGCCTTATTTGGCCTTAATTTGGTTTCTTTAATCATCGAAGATTAAAATTCAAGATCAATTTAAGTACTACTTTCACTCTAAAGATTGCGTTAATGAGCCATTCAAAAATTTACACTTATAAGTCATTCTTTTCTTTAATTGAAAATCACAGCTTTACGGTTGCTTGACTTTCCGATAGGAAATCACAATGCGATGAAGTGAAGCTGAGCGTTTCTTCAGCGGACGAAATCCCGCCTTACATTGCTTTCTCGTTTGAAATACGAGCCATGAGATAAAACGCGGAAAGATAGGCTTCGTCAAATGAATCAGAATGAGAGGCAGCAATGAGGAGAACATTTCGACAAAAATGTTTTTGTTAGTAGAAATATCTGTAGATTCCAGTAATTTTCATTTCACCCAACAGACTTCAATTACAGCTGAGATATGACTTGAAAGCGGCTTTTATTTTCACACCAAACACGTCGAATTCAATTCGCATTGAGCGCTATATTCCAAATCTACCTCTTAAAATCGCAGGTGGTCCATTGTAAGTAAAAGGATGGTCCTAAGAAACCATATTCTTTATACTCTTTCTTTGGATGCTAAGGGGAACATCCACTTATCGACCTTCGCTTTTTCCACGCTATCAATCACCTTCTCGAAATTTCCGCATCCAGTCATTTCACGCCTATAGATTTCCATAAGATGTGTAAAAACGACTATCATCTTATCAAAATCAGTAAAACGTTTTTCACAGAAAAAAAACCACGGAAAACATGCTGATACTCGTTTCCATTAAACGAACTCAGACTAGTGCTTTCATACGACATGATCAAATAGAAATTCAATGGTACGGCTTGAATTAATACTTACTTACTTGAATATTTCGATGCCTTATCTTCACAGGCAGGGAGGGCTCCAGCAGAATCCCCAATCGTTTCTTTCTCGCACAATAGTTGCCTATGGTGCTGGTCTTCTCCGAACATGGTGACGTTCACGAGACCCATTCTGTAGTTTCGAAATCGTTCCTCTGATTTTTCAGAAATCTCACGTTCGCTGTGAACACAATAGCCTTTCTTTCGGACGGTTCTCCAAGAGGAAGAATGTTATGTTAGAATGTTCTCTTTAAGTTAGGTTCACTGATTCTTTCGTTTGTCTGCCAATTATTATTCTTATATGACCTGCCGATCTGTGCTTCGCTACGTATGTCTATTCTTCTGGATTCCAAAGATGAGATAAGTTTCCAATATCTAAGCTGCACATACCGGCTGGGCGTCATGACTGGTGTTAAATTTTAAAAGAAACCGTTCAAGTGCTTTGAGAGTAGTGAGCACAGTTCTTGGTGTGGTTGAAGAACCATCCCACGCACAGGTTTGGTAGCGTAAAGCTAGGATGGGAGTTGGATCAAGAAGGTGAGCGCACATTTATTGGACCGTCGGTTGGTGGGTGGCTTCTTTTTGTGGCCTAAATGTGGTCCATGCTGCTTCCCTCTTTCTAATTTCACTTTCATGGTGTTCTCCGTGTTCTTGAAACGCCCGAGGTACATGTAGGTAAGGTAGATATTATTCTTATATGACCTGCCGATCTGTGCTTCGCTACGTATGTCTATTCTTCTGGATTCCAAAGATGAGATAAGTTTCCAATATCTAAGCTGCACACACCGGCTGGGCGTCATGACTGGTGTTAAAAGCGCACATTTATTGGACCGTCGGTTGGTGGGTGGCTTCTTTTTGTGGCCTAAATGTGGTCCATGCTGCTTCCCTCTTTCTAATTTCACTTTCATGGTGTTCTCCGTGTTCTTGAAACGCCCGAGGTACATGTAGGTAAGGTAGACGTACAAGGCACTTTCTATAATCAGAGAACTATCCGAGTCGACTTGTGTACCTTCACACCGTGGGTTTTTCATGAACTGTAGTTTTCTGATTTAATCGTAGTCAAACCTTCTTTCTCGTTTCGTTTAGCTTATTGATAATATTCTCTGCTTCCTTTGAAAGAAAGACGACGTCATCTGCAAACGAAGATTCTATAAGAATTTTCCATTGGTACTTATTTCTTCCTCTACCCAGTCCACAGAGTTTATTATTCATCATTATCCACTGTAAGGCGGCAGTAAACAGTTTCGGCGATACTGCGTCGATTTGTCGAACCCCTTTCGCTCTGGTAGGCGATTTTTAAACCAAAAGTTTTTCCCGTTCAAAGAGCCTCACAATTTTAAATTTAACGCATTGCAATACATCGGGTTTTTGGAAAAACTGACACTGCTTCTATAAGCTAAATACCAGTTTAATTTTAACTGAATTCTTACTGTATTAAATAAATCTGTCCTCATTCAATCATTCATTCAACATATCTGACTCAATAAATGGAGGTAAACTTGCTCTAATTTAGTAATTGATGACCTAATCGCAACTACATGACCCAACCGCACAGAACATTTGCCAATCACAATGAAACACCTACAAAGCATGTACTCTTAGCCAACGACTGGTTGTTTCAGTTCCGTTAACAATCTGCTATAGTTCTAGTGTAGGACAGGTCCAGTCCTTGGGAGCGTTGGTAGAGTTGCATTCATTTCGACACTGTCAAACGCTTTTTTGTATTCGATTTGGTTTGGTTTCGACACGGTTTGGATGTGGTCCACGCTGAAAAACCACAGTCGGAATCCTGTATACTCAGATGGTTGTGTCTCAAATGTCTCCTGCAAGAACTTCGATATCCGAGCTGCAAAGATCTGCAAAAGCGCAATCCTCGTGAAAAACCTGTAGAATACACTCGATGAGCATATTGGACGGTAGTTACGAATATTCTTTATGCCACCTTTCTTCAGTGGAATGACCGTATGTGGTGCCTTCCGCTAGTTTTGGATTTTCTCTTCTTCAAACTGAAATGTCATGTGAGTTGAGAAAAGTACATGCGATTTGTGGCATCCAACTTTAAGGAAATCGGCGGTGATATTATCAGATCTTAGAACTATGCTTATCTTTATGCTTTCTATTGCAACTCGAACTTCAGATTTTAGAGTCCCGGATGGTTTTTTACTATTTGAGTTTTCTGGGTTTGCCGATAGGAAAATATTGGTGTAGAACTTTTCCGTTATGAAATCCAAAATGTGCAGGATGTAGTGATAATTTCGTCTTCGTTCTCAGGTCGGATTTGGGAGCATTATACATTACATTCGCAAAGATGCCAACGGTACTTCATCAGACTAGATCGTTTTTGAGCTTCTCCAAATAACTTCTCTGCCTGTGCTGACGAAAATTCTACATCGCTCGAATTATTGGATCATTAGTATAGAAGGTGATCGCTATACACATCTTGCGAAGTTTGATTTGCTACATTGTATTCTATTGGTATACTCGAGTGATCACGGGATCCACAGTTTTCACAGTAATCGCTCTGGTCCTTAAAGAATCCGAGTAATAAGGCAGCAAATTTCTCTCTTGTTCACAAGTGGCCACAACTTCCTGCGGTGGCGACCTGAGAATACCGTACGACGGCTATCTCAAGAATCTAGGAAAGTTCACGTTTGTCCAGCACTCAATGTGAAAATATCATTGTAAACTGACCTTCGTTTAACCTCAGCTTTAGTGATCAATGGAGCATAGTGTTCTATATAGTAAAGATGGAGGATAGCAGAGCTTCAAGTACCATTCAAATATCAAGCGAGTGTGACCATCCCTATGGACAACAGTTGCAAGAAAACGAGACTCGTGGAAGAATTGCTGAGACCTACATGCCTTGTGAAAGCGCATTATCTATGAGAAAATGTGACAGTACAACCTATTCAAGTAAAAATCTCTTCTAGCAACTTTTAAAAATTTCCTAGTAATAAGTAGGTTTCAAAAAGACACCGAATTTTTTAAGGCTTCTTCCGAGCTTATCTATTCTTGAAGTGGTAGTAAGCCTGTGCTCGTCTTGAACTGAAAGGCTCACTTTGAATAAAGATATTTCTTTTAATTTTCAGCTTTTTATGAAAAACGTTTAAACATTTTTTAATGTACAGATCCTTTTCATTTGTCCATTTCATAAGTGCTTCATTTCGTAGAAGTCTAATGGAAATCTACTATGATAATGCCGTAGGGCTGTTGATAAGATTACATAATATATGTAACGCATTTCATGAGTGTAGCTGTTCAGTAGCTAATGGGTACCCTAATGTATACGCGCTGTAGTGAGTTTGACCCCATGGGCTAACTAACCCAGCCATCCCTCCGAGCTGGGTAAATTGCTGTCATACTTGTCAGAGAGGGTGAAAACGCTGACCTCATTACACCTACTGTCGTCGAATAATGTAATTGTCTCCAAATGTTTTTCCCAGCGTTTTTATTTACATTAGTTTCTCACATTCCACAAAACAAACATGGTCTTTCTTGTTTACCAATCCTTCTTATCAAAATTGATTAAGCTATTTCTTTTCAATTCCTTTAACTGGAGACCCCGTTTACAGTAAGATTCGAATCTCCTGTGGTCTCAGTCGAAGCGAGATGTCATTGTTTTGCTTAAAAATCCGAAAAGAACACATTGTGGCTGCGTCCGTTGTAGTACTAATACTTGGATACTTGGACGGTCCGCCTTCATTGGTTGTGCGGGTTCCAGCATAATAATGCGCCCATGGCCCACCAAGCCTTCCATCCCTCCGGGGTTGGCAAATTGGTACCAGACTCGTCTGGAAGAATAGCAGCACTGGCTCGATACATCGGCAAGCCACCGTGAGTCATTGTGAAGACCAGATATGCATTCAATCACCTCCAACGATACTCAATGAAGTCGAATGCATGGCACATCCCTCAGGGAATGATCAACGCCGAGAGTATTATCCTTTATTCAGAGTCTTGCTGATATAGCCACTGTGTTTTCTTGGAGCCCCCGAGGTCAGCCTGGCCAAAATCTGCTCCACGTCGTCACCACCACACCTAGTCGCAGCCTTTTGTCGATCAGAGGGGGATCAGATATCACCATGCGATTTTGGTACCAGGACAGTGGAAGATGCTGGTATTGGTTTACTCTAAACTGGGTTTGCTAGTAGAGACGCCAGACTCCTCAGCTTAGGAGACCTTGCTGGGGAGACGAATCACCAACTGCTCATCGCAACCCAACACCCAAGAACACCTCCAAGCCACGATGAGGCGGTAAACTGTTAGGAGGTATAGTAGCTGATAGAAAATTAAAGCACCAACATTTGTCGTGGTACAACAAGTTTGATACATTTTTTTCACACTCTGCCACCTGTTTCTTCTTTTTTGGAGGAAATTTCTCTTTGAATGAACACGTGCTGTATTTCTTCAGCGGGCGGTTTGGAGACATTCTTAAGCAACTTATATTGGCCGTAATGAAATGATGCAAAAGTGTAAGTCACATTGTCCCCATGATGTCAAAGATAAGGCGGCTAGAATGTTGGCTGGAAAATTTTCACGATGTGTTTGAAAGCCGCAGTCTTTAACTGAACTTAGAAATTGTGCTCATTGAAAATGGATTTGCTCGCGATGGTCGTCTGCATGCGGTAGCTTACAAGCGCTTCGAGGTTGCAGTGTGGAATGCAAAGTACATGCAGTTACATGCCCACCTCATTGACACCACGATTCCTTCTTCCTAAGCAAATACTGAACATGTGATTGCTATGTAAAGAGGAAGAAGACGTCGTCAGCTTTACTGAGACGATATTCCTGCGAGTTTCCTGGATTAGGCAGTTAAGGAAGTAAAGCTATGCCTATTATTGATCCTAATGGCGCACATGCCGATGATCACATGGGTCAGAGCAAGGTGGATGAAAACCATGGTGTCCTTTTACCTTTCGCTGAACTGCTACCAAGCACTATGAGTATTCTATAATTAACCTCCTGCAATTTTACTAAGCATAATGAAACAGAGGTTGCAGTGTTCATTCTGATAAGTATGGCGCCACAGCACCGAAAGAGAGTGCGTTTGTTCTAAGGTCGCCAAAGACACAGCACTGAATAGCGGTTGTAAAAGATTGTATCCAAGATGCCAGTTAATCTCATAGAATAGCATATTCCACATTTGTGTGGAAGGTTGAAAGAAGCGGCTTTTACCACTTCATGAAATCGACTTCATCAAGCACCGCAGAGTTGAGCGAAAGCATATTTGGGCTGTGCAATGAATTGGGTACCTTATCGTTTTATCGCTTCAGTGCTGCTAACCTCCCAATAAAGTATGAAAGCATTATGCCGGCCTCAAAGTGTGGGAAGGTTGATGGGAGTGGGACGCTGGATCAAGCAGACAACCATTGCAAGTCATTTTTAACCACTGCACCAAATAATCGTCTATCATCCAAAAATTTGATCACGGAATGCAATTTGGCTAAATGCGAACTTTCACAGTACAATCAATAGTTTGTATCCTTCGCTGACGAGCTCACCTTCACATTACATAGCGACCACCCATGGCCCACGATCTTGCTTCATATCTTAGCGCCACATGTTCGTCAATAATATAAGGTGTTATTTATTTATTTATGATCTTATAAACCGATCGCTTTATACCAACGTGTCAAATGACTCCGCAAAGCAAGCCATTTTCGAGTTGCTCGTAGAGCACGAAAAGAAAATTAAAATCTACGGCTTGTCGATTGCGCAACTAATGACTCTCTTAAAACAGTGTCTTAGTTGTTCAATTTTTAGATGGTCTGGGAAATATTTTGCGCAAATTAGAGGGTTGGCCATGGGACAGCGTTTGAGTTCAGGTACAATATACTTGATCTCATCTAACGCATGCGGCGAGGAATATATTGGGGAAACGGGTAGACCACT
>MQTX01000099.1:127252-163665 GCA_009735665.1 Angiostrongylus cantonensis
ATTGCCAGCAAAGAAGCGAACAATTTCTGTCGACATTTGCCAAAGGACCGTCCCGTATCGGAACTGCCAGGTGAGGTGACGTTGATTCATTGGAACTGGAGTTCTACATAAAATTGGAGTGCGGGGGACGCTACTTCGTGCTCTGCTCCACTCTACTGGATTCGTCTCGATGTGACGGCAAGGAGTGTCAACAGCGCAAAAAAGGAGATTGCGAACACTTGAATTGAAACGTAGTGGTTCTGATGAAGCTTAGATCGCCAATGCGTCAACCATAAATACGATTGATAACAACATCGTGTGAGCTCATCAGTGAATTAAAATGTTTCTTTTATAGTGCAGCACAGTTATGAGGTGTTTTATTCTGCCACGTATTTCCAATCAAACGTACTTTTATTCAAAATGAGCTTGTTTTTTGGCTTTCGGAATTTTAGACGAGGATGGTAAGATACTACCGTAACTTTCATTGTAACGCTGTAAAAGTCCATTTTGTCTTAAGTAGGCAAAACTCGTAATTAATGCGTATGAGATTCTGACAACGAAACATGACTTCGAACAAAGGAAGTCTTCCATTAGGCAAATTTTATACTCGTGCTATGAAAAGAAGAATGGAGGGAGACTCCTATAATATAATTCCAGAAAACGCATCGAAAGAGAATGAGCATCTATAAATCATTTCATCCCAAGTATTTCCGATCTCAGATTCATTGGTAGGCTAATTTAAAACTATGAGTCATCATTTCTGCCATAATACAAAACTGTAAGCAAACGTAAAGCGTTCAGCGTTGATCAATCCCTGAGGGATGGACCACGCATTCGACTTCAACAAGTATCGTTAGAAATGATTGAATGAACATCTACCATACACAATGACTTGCCGATGTATCAAGTCAGCGTTTTCATCCTCTGAGACAAGTCTGGTTGGTACCAACTTGCTGGCCTCGGAGGGATGGAAAGATTGGCGAGCACAGGGTACGAGAACGAACTAACGACAACGTGTGTATTGCAAAAGTCCCAAAACCACTGCGCTATATGAGCTTTTGCTGCAAAACTATACTGAAGAAAAAATCAAAATTGATTGTAGGAACCGTAGCGTTGATGATGAAGCTGCTCGATTTTCTGGCAACAAAGGGCCATTCAATCTTCGACCGAATAGTTTTCGGGATGGATGTGGAGAATGAGAGTGAGAAGTTGTGAAAACTCCAGAATTCCATCGACCATCGTGAGAAGACGCGTCTAACAAAGCTGTTTGTGAGAAAAAAATAGCGAATAAACTAAGTTCCACGACGCGAACACTAAAAGTGGGCACTACCATAATGGTTAGCCACATATAAATCCAAGCTCCATTACGAATTTTTTTTAGAAGTCTATTTATTATTAAGGCCATCCTAGGAAGGAAGAAGCAACGCCATTTGGTGAAGGAAACTTTGTCTCAAGGTGAGCACCCTTTTAAGTTGATACGGATCTCGACACAAATGCCGATGGTGACGGAAATTCTCCGGAATGTCAATTCTAGAGATGGAGGGAAAGAAATGCTCCACTAGCAATTACGAGTGCAATGGAAAATTTGCTAAACCTCTTTGATTCTTCGTGAATTCCAGGCAAGTTTAGCAATTTAAAACGTTTATCCTAGATGACAAAAGAATTGTCTGATATATTTACGTAAAGTGGTGGCCGGAGATCGAGTATGGGAGCTTCAATTTTAAATATGAAAGCAATGACAAGGCTTGGTGCCACTAGCAGAGCCAATGACAACCCTCGTATTTGTGCGTAATATTTTCCAGACCATATGAAGGCTGAACTCTCAAATTCCTTGATCAACATGGCAAGGAAGTGTTTACTTCCATCCTCAAAGCAGCGCAAGGGTGTGGCATGCGACAGGTTTGAGGCTATCAGTTAATGACAACGGTGAAGGATTTGTCGTAGTTCCTTGGTGCTTAAATGTTGAGGTAGCAAAAAATCGTCTTGAAGACGCTTCTCTGCATCCTCCATCATCTGAAGAGGAATGCAAAAGTAATACATTGAATACCTCCTCGATGATGACGTCGTGTGCACAACGCATGCCTCAAAGCTACAATTAACGCAGAATGCTCCACTTTTTTTTCTTAGCTATGCTTTCATTAAATGGAATGGAGTGCTCTTTTATTCAAAAGAGGTGTTTTCACTTCGAAGACAATTAAGCGTTTCTCTCTGTGGGGTGTACAACTATCATACACTATTACCTCAACACGATCTACAGCATCGTTGTAAGTGTTCTGCTTCGAGATTTGAGGATTATGATCGCCATTTCTCTATTGGGCCCAGTTAGTAGATTGTGGACGACATCTGAAGTTTCCTTTCCTTGAAATGTGAAGTATTCAGCTTCCAAGACAAATAAAATGAGCAGTATGTTGTATCATAGGAGTACGATTGTGAAGATACGCATACTATGGGCATGAATAGCTTCACATACAGTGACAATCATTCAAGAACCGCCTTATAT
Organism: Angiostrongylus cantonensis; assembly: GCA_009735665.1. Taxonomy (NCBI): domain Eukaryota; kingdom Metazoa; phylum Nematoda; class Chromadorea; order Rhabditida; family Metastrongylidae; genus Angiostrongylus; species Angiostrongylus cantonensis. Next base: position 129,732 of record MQTX01000099.1, read on the forward strand.
AGAAGGGATTCGGCCCGAAACCCACCGGCGGGAACTAACGGCTATGGACACTCAGCATGAAACAGTGTGGTTCCGAAGGAGGCGAAGAAGCAGAAACGTTTCCGAATAAAACTTTTGTAGCGACATTGTGTAAGCTTACGAAAACAGCCTTGCATTGCTTGTTCACTAAATGATGTTTGAGAAATAATGGTTGGGTTACAAAGGGCACAATTCTTGGAATTTTAAAATGGTAAAAAATACTCAGCAACTCACGTTATTATTTGCGGCGGGGATGTTACATATCAAGTGGGATGACGTAAGAGTACATCAGGATACGGTATACCAACGAATGAAAACTGTAGCTTTTTATTGACTTCTTTTAACTGTGACTCATGGAACGACGAGCTAGAGGTTTGCTTAGGAAGAACTTCTGGATTCTCCTCACGAAGTGAAGTTTTCCCTGTTTGGTCGAATATTGATATTATTCTTAAGTATTGGCTAATGGATCAAGAGATCTAAGAACATAGTGCACAAGTTCATCATTTTATCCTCATCACTGATTAGAGTGCTGTTGAAGAATTCTATCAGAATTTTCTACGAGGACAAAAACAATGACTGGATACCTCGGTAGAGCCACGCAAGTCATTATAAAAGGTGAATGAATGCAAATTGATTCACCTCTATCAAGGTGAAGTCGAACACGTAGCGCCTCGCTCAGGGATTTGTTAACACTGAACCCTGCCTTATCTTCTTACCTTTTACTAGCCATAAAATTCTTCAGAGCGCTGAAAAATCGGTGCTCCTTGTTCTACTGTGCCCTTACGAAATCGTCTTGGTGAGCTGACACGAGGTTCTTAAGACAAGGTATTTCCCTACGGTGTTAAATCTTTGTCCGATTTTGTCTTCCTTCACTACAGAGCTTGTATAGGATTTCAATGGGAAACTGTCGAAGTGAAAAGACACTGGCTACCGAAATGTTGCTCAACCCGAGCTAAACGCTCTGCAGATGAACCGTGTTGTGTTACCTCATCAAGAGCATCTTCTTATTAAACTTTACAACATCTCCACCCCGGAGGGATTTGGCGTCTTATTAAAATGGTTGTTTTGCACAGAAGTGTTGGATTTTATGTGGGCGACAAAAAACACTAGCGCTTATAGAATATGTATTCAAGGCCATTTCTACCAGCCACTGATGAATAGTGAACATTGATAGTGGAGATGAAAATGGATGAAACACCGTATTTGACAAGTTTGAAACAATGCTTAAAAATATTTTAGTTCAATAGAATGAGAAAGTATTCCGTAGATGTGACTGTCTTCGATTCATCATGTCTCGCACAAGTGAAGTCTTCCAGTCATCGACATAAAGTTGTGTTCTGTGGAACATTCCACCGGCTACCACGGCAAAAACTCCGTTGCTTCTAGAAAGCTGTCAGATCAGACCTATGTTTTCACCGATTAAATGACTTTATTTCCATATATAAGCGCTAATCTTTACTCATACGTTGTTAACTGCGAGCTTGAGAGTAGAAAGAGTAAGAACTTGTTAACTCTACACATCTGAAGGAAACTGCTTATGGATATCATCACTGACCATAATTTTTAAGGTTTCGTTCGACTAGCCATGGAATTCCAGCATCAGAATATTGGTACACTACCATAAATAAAATCAAGAAATGCAGCCAATTATGATGTCTAAGTGTCTTCTTCATGCAGCAAAGGCAAATTGTGCATGGATGGATGCATGGATGGCTTTGTTTAATTATGACGTGAGATCGAACCAACGAACAGGTGTTTTTTGCCTGCGTCTCTATTCTCGACGTTGTACGCTCTTGTCTCTGGAGGTACTTCGAATGTATAACAAGAGCCTCGTGCCCGTTTCACATTATGTGAGCAGAGAATATCATGTCGGCAATGCAAAGTATAGCGAAAATATTTTGGTGGCAAGATTCTATCTAGGTTATCCACTCACTTTCACTCTCAAATAAATTCCCGCATTCCCTCCAGTCCTATGGAATAATCATGAGCGTGGAACATAATTGTCCACGTAGTGAGTTTCGGTTCAACAATTCCAGTCGTCTTGCACACTTGGTCAATGGGCTTCTGCCGCATTGGCCGCTCACGTTTCCGACCTCGGATAAGAGCGACGGCGCCGATTTGATTTTTCCGAAGTGGCAACAACGAGAAATCACACAGCGACGTGGTTTTCTAGTGATTCACTTCCTTGTTGAAAATTCGAGAATTCAGAAATAAGGGTTCCTCATCTTTCAACTCTCTATCCGAATGGTTGTGGACAGCAGCAAGAAAAATTGAGATAACAAAAGAAATGTGACTTAGTAGTTTTGTTCCTGTGTTGTTGCAAAATTCCCAACGACGCGGATCTGTTTCCGAATCGCGAAATTTTCCAATTTCTCTCACAAGCCGACCAATCATTCTCTTTTAGAACCTTAATTTATTATTTACTCCCTTTTCTTTTTAATGGCAAGGTATACATAACTTATTATAACTACAGCCCCAGCTTAACTGGGTTCGTTGCTAATTTGGACTAGTCAGATTAAATCCGCTAACGGGTGATTGGTGCTGGAGCTGATCGATAGAACTAGCTGATAGTCAGACTAAACGATGAACCCGCATGGTGTGGTGGTGAACGCGTTACTCCCCGGGAAGAACGAAAGAAAGTTCGTTCTCCACCGCAGAGACTTGCGGTCCGGAGTTTTGCAAATATCTCTGCATCATTGAACTTATATTTCGCATTCTCTTTTACCGTTTCACATTTATTTTCTAACTCTCTAGATGAAATTGGAGCAAAACAAGGACAAGAGGACAATTAGGACGGCTCCTGTGCAAGCATGTCATCCGAGTGCAGTTTCAAATTTTCAAAACTCCTTCCTGGTTCTTCATGCAGGTTTCTCAAGCCTACAAATGAGTTCGGTATTTCCACAAAGAATCCCAACTTTGAGCAAACCAACACCGCCGTGCCGGCACCAGAATTTAGTTGCAAAGTGGCTAACTTCTCTCTGATGCACAACCGCGAATGTCTGCGATGATAATCTGGAAACGTCTTCGTCCATAGGAGAAATGAATCTCGAGAAGAAAATTACGAGTGAACTGGAAGTTGTGCTCTGCTACTGCCATCACTCGCAATCATGGGCTATTCACGGTAGTTTCAGCGCAGCAGCTATTCAATTAATGTGCAGCCTTTCTATATTAAGTTATCCAGTTGGTTTTCTAATTTAAACAACCTTCGAGTGACGTTGTTTGGAAGTGCATTCAATTAAACGGACGCGCTTGACTTAGTTTTTCGTGAATAATTGCTCAAGTTCTCATGTAGTCGTTGAATCGAGCTATTGTAGCGGAAATTTTACGAGGTTCGTTGACGTTTCGCCGCATTTCATTTCCTTGATAGGGACATCGTGCAGCCATTGATATGAGCACATCGAGATGGTTGTAGTTCAACAATGATGTGAAAAAGTGAGTGGAAGTGGGTGGAGATTCCGCTGAGCTCTCTTCTGTCCTGTCTCGCTCAGACTTTCGGTTAGCGCGTCGTAAATGTTAATACATTGTTAAAGACGCCATAATGTCTGTTCTACGACCTGAAAGAACACTAAATTCGATGATTTTTAGTCAGCACGTAATCATGTTGTGTGTGTAGTACAATGATTAGAGGTGCAATATAATTCACATGTTTGTAGGTTCCACAACGCCGATTGGGTCAGCCAATTCTTAAACCCTCCGAAGTTGACAAATTCTTAATACCCTACTCTTTGAGGATAAATACACTGATTTAACGCATCGATAGGTCCCCGAAAGTTGAGCAAGTAAGCAATCATTCACCTCGACAATAATACCGATGGAGTGAAGTGCGCAATGCGTCAGTTAAGATTTGATCATCGCCGAGCGCCTAGTGTTTTTGCAACCATTGCTTTATTTCAAATGCAAAAAAATCAGTTAACGCTTTATAATTAGCAGGTGCGAGTTTGCTGATTCCTTTATTCCTTCAGTCATTATTTTATAAGGCCTAACTCCACGGTGGACTTTTCTTCTGCAGTTGAGCTTTGAAGAGCTTAGAAAAGCTGCATTGGTACGCAATTTACTCCGCCAAGTTTTCTCCTCACCTTGACCTTCGTTCTTTGGTTTCATAATCTCACGGAGACAGCATTTACGTGCTACAAAATATTATTGATGTAATGGTTCAATGTGATTGAAATTTTGGTTCAGAATTTTCTCTGTTTGGTTATGGATGTGTTTGGCCATGTAGATTGCAGTCAACTTGACCTTTCCAAGCTCCGAGGAAGGCGAAATCCGCCGACACGTCAGCTTGTACGTAAATAAAGAAATAAAATAGCATCTCGTGTTTGCTAAACAGATGCGATGACTCGAGTGGCATACTGATGTACCAACCCATTTCCGCTACACTCCTAGACAAGTCGGATACCAGTCTGTCAACCTCAGAGGGATGGAGCGCTCGGTGAGCCTGTGGCGCGGGATCGATCCCATATGTCCTGCACAGCACCTCCAACTACTACGCTACACGAGCCCCACCATGTTCTGAGCAGTTTACTTTTTCATTTTTGTATTTTATTGGAATATATATATATATATTGTACAAATGTGTAAAGCGAAGCATAGATGAACCGATCACATTGTAGGAGAAATGTGATTTCAATGAATGAGAATAGAAGTCTCGAGCGAAGATCTCGAGCAGATGAAATTATATTCATCTTGCGAATCTCTTGCCGTAATGACAATAGATTTGCATCTCTCGGCATCTTCGCCTAACAATGTCTCCGATATCTTTCATAGAATGAAGAACAAGATGGCACAAGGACAAGAATATCGTGATGTTGAAACAAAAAGAAACGCTATACTAGCAGGCTCTAGAGAATGACTTATGAAAGATTCTGACACAGCTTTTAATAACTCAAAAAACCGACTTTCTATGAACCTTGGCAGAGATGCGTAAATAGTTGATATATTTACTTATGTGATCCTATAAATTGATCTTTTCGTCCCACTCGTAACAGCACGGCTCTGAGCAACGGGAAATCGCCAAAACGTCAGTCATCGACCAACAACACCAACAGCAACGACAACGACAAAAGCAAAAACAGCGACAATGAAGACATACACCAATCTCGGATCGGTTCAGTAATATCAGTTTATAAGACCATGTAAATACATTGACACAGTTGTGTTGGATCTGGACCTATGTTTTTCTTTAACGTTACGACAAGTATGCTTTATTATCCTTCTCCGATCTGCATAATGGAATCCCTCTCCAAGGAATTCCAACAAAAGTGTTGGTGGAATCTAAAATTTCTTTCGGTGAACTCAAATAAGACCGAATCCACGTCAGAATGAATTTCGAGTATTGAAAGTATCTGGTAAAAATGAAAGAAGTGCCCTTCCAAAACAACCAAAGTCTGCTACTCTTCTAGCAAAATTCCTGATTAGAAAGATTATAATGAGAATAAAAATCGCTCCAAGAAATTTCTTTCCACGGTAGGTTCGATCCACGACAACTCGCTTTTGAAAAACAGGAAAACCAGAAACGGGAACACCGTTGGGAAAACAGGGAACCCAGGCACAGGAACACCGTGGGAAAATTTGAGAGATTAGCACGCCATATTTAAGGTCGAGGGCGCGGGGCGCGTGTGGCGCAGTGGTTGGAGGCGCCACTGCGGCGCGCACGTGAAAATGCGCCCATGGCCCACCAAGCCCTCCATCCCTCCGGGGTCGGCAAATTGGTACCAGACTTGTCTGGGAGGATAGCAGCACTGGCTCGATACATCGGCCGGCCACCGCGAGTCATTGTAAAGGCCAGATATGCATTCAATCACCTCCAACGATGCTTAATGAAGTCGAATGCATGGCGCATCCCTCAGGGATTGATCAACGCCGAGAGCTTTATCCTTTTATTTAAGGTCGAACGACAAGTAGATAAACAAAATATGCATTAAATAATGCGTGATAAGTAAGTAAGGGATATAAATCGTTTTGTTCCAGTCTCAGGTGTTCCACTTGTGACCCATCCACTCTAGAAAAGAGTCTGCAAGAAAAAGATCTTATCTTTAGAAAATGCCGCTTCCGAATCTTATCTGAGAGATCCGGAGATCACGAAGAATTTCTCCTGCAGATGCAAACTACGCGATCCTTCGTGGTCACTCATTACAAAATGCAACACCATACACTTGTTGGAAAAACATTCCAATAAATGCTCTAACGCGCTACTCTGTTCAAATTGTCACCAGGTTTAAACAAGTTTATGCGGATTACTGCTTGTCACCTTACTGTGGCTTTTGTCGAATACAAAGAATCATAGACATCGTCGTAAAGAACATGAACTTGTCAGTGGTCATTGGGGAAAGCAGTGGATTCGCCCTAAATACAGAACTGATGTTACCGCTGCCCTACTATGAGTATCCAATTCTATCCCATTTTCTGTTTCCTAAGCTTTGTTGCAGGCGCATTCAGCGCAGTGGTTGGAGGCGCCGCAGCTATACTCACGTGGAGTCAATCCTACTCCCATGGCCCACCAAGCCTCCTACCCCTTCGGGTTCAGTAAATTGGTGCCAAACTTGTCTAGGAGAATAGCAGCACTTGCTCGATACACCGGCAAACCACCGCGAGTCATTCCAAAGGACAGATATGCATTTAATCACCTCCAAACAATGCTTAGTGAAGTCGAATTTATAGCGCATCGCTCAGGGAATGATCAACGTCAAGAGCTTTATCCTTTAATTTCATTTTTAAGCTTTGTGTCTTGTTTTATAGGAACGCGCAAATGAGATAAGTCTATTTGCTCGTTGTTTATTCTCGTAATATTCTTTCACTGTGGTACTTTCCAATGGCTACAACGGAAGCCAGTATAGAAACAGAGGAAGTATATTGTGGAATTCCGTCGAGACGTCCATTCGTTTCAAAGGGAAAAATTCTTTAGCCTCCAAGTAGCTTCATGGCTTCTTATGGGACAAAAATTGAATAAACCGTTTTTTACCATATTTATCAATGGTACTTCTAACAACATTTCCTACGTGGAAAGTGATTTTCTCCTTTTGTCCTTTCTATTTCTCATAATTATGACTGTCTTGCTATCAAATAGAGAGCAGTATGCAAGCCCCACTATATTAGCCTGTTATTTTATGCTTCGCTGCCAGTGTAGACCTCCATTAGCATCCCAAACAATTAGCTGATGAATGTTTTTAAGTCGTATATGAACTCGCTTCTCTTTCAGTTGTACGGCAACAAGCGTGGAATCGAGCAGCCTGAGAGTGTCGTCTTCTCATCGAATGAGTTGAACTTCGTAGAACATCTACCACGTTAAAGTCGAGTACCTTTTAATCTTTGAGCAGAAAAAAGTTTTTACGCTAAGAGATTTCGCGGGACAACGAAAGATGAAAAAGAATGTGCCTAACATGGCTATGTAATGGATAAAGGATAAAGCTCTCGCCGTTGATCAATCCCCTTTGGGATGCGCCATGCATTCGACTTCACAAAGCATCGTTTACAGGTGATTGGATTCATATCTGGCCTTTAATGACTCGCGGTGGCCGGCCGATGTATCGAGTCAGTGTTGCTATCCTTCCAGACAAGTCTGGTACCAATTTGCCGACACTGGAGGGATGGAAGGCTTGGCGGGCCATGGGTGCGAGGATCGATTCCACGTGTATGTTGCAAGAGTGCCTCCGACCACTGCTCCACACGCGCCCTTTAACAATGTAGGCTGCGAAATTAAGATTTATTACCAAGAATAAACAGAAGAACTTGTAGCAATTCATAGATATTTAGCGCTATATTTCATCGTTCTAGCTTGCAAAGCGTTGATTCAGTTTACGCGGGTGACGAAGAAGCTGATGTATTCACAAGGTTGCCAATTCAGAACCAATGCAATTTGTCCAGCCTCAGATTTCGTGAAACGTGATTATCTAAAAAAAAAAAGCAGAAGAAGGAACTTCTAGGAGATTGTTCATAAACGTCGTTCTCTTTTTGCGATTAGGAGAAACAGAATGTTTCATGCGATGTCAAGTTGGGAGCCAACTCTTTCACGGCCACATTATGATCTCAATTCGCACATCAAGTGCTCTCTATTGGAGCGTCGTCCGATAAGCCAACCATGCGGAAATATCTGGTGTAATGAAAAGGACGAAAGTTTTGTACTGTGACAACTATTTAGTGCAAAAGGTACACCAAGGCTAGTCGCTTTCAATAAATTTACGTAGACGCACAACTTTTTCATCACCTAACACTTTCGGGTCCTTGTTTTAGTCAATGGAATGGATAGCGGATTTAGAAAACATGGAAGAAAGGCAATGATATATTTCAACTACCATACAAAATCATGCTTGAAGAAGTAACATCATGGTTAGATAATGGAAGAATTTTCCTTCCACCATACACGAAGGTTCGATCATAAGCAAGAGGTACCATTGAACGTGGGAACACATACAGGAGAACATAGCGGAGGTGCAGAAGCAAGGACGTCATGGAAAAAATGTGAGGAAAGAGAAAAATAGAACGATAATCTTGAAAAACCAGTGCGTCGTGTTTTCTGCATGAACTTACGGACCGTACCCCTTGACTTCAGTGCGCATCCCAATTGCACTCCAGTACATGCGATCGTGAAAGGGTTAATCACATAGCAGTCGTAGCCAAATTAAAAAGGAAGTCCATACTTTCACGCAGAAAAGTGGCAACCAGTGAAATCTGCACCAAAACAAAGCCTGTCTACCACGAAGGAAAGAATCATCTGAGAAAATTCATGGGATGAATCGTCTGGAACGGCTTAGTCGCAAGACGACAGATCTCGCTAAAGTTCATACGAATCGTTGATTGCTTATTATAACGCGATGAGAGCGTCTATTTATGCCTGCCTTAAAATTACAACCGTAATAATCTTATTCAGCCAGTAAAATAATGCTAGGAGAATATTATAGTAAATTCCTTGCTATCCTTCACAGCCACTAACCATGCAGACATGTTTTTTGCCCATTCCACACGACGATATTACAAGCAGAAAAGAATTCTTTCAACGAATGATTGCTTAGGTGAGTTGAGCACAATTTCTCCTTTTACAGTGCGGAAAGATTAGATACGTTCATTTCTCCGTATAACAAACATGATAATACTTTGGAGACCGTGTTCTGCGCAGTTCTATTCAATCCTGAATATGTAGGTTACAATACAAAACACACCTCTTTCTGGAGCGTCTACGTAATGCGTGTCGAAATAGCGCGTACTTGATAGAGTACTTCGACGTTAACGCCCTTTTTACAAATATGCCATCCTCGAACTCCTTATATAACAAGAAAGGGCAATAAACATGTAAGGCTTCTTACTCATGGCCGTCCTAAAGGAATGCCTAAACTGCTCAATCTTTACACGGTTCGGGAATTACTTCGCACAAATGAGAGAGTTGGCAAAAGGACAGAGACTGTCACCAGGCGTTTCCATTGTTTTCATGTCTAAGATAGAAGCACTAATAACCGATCTGAGGCCGTTATTCTACTGCAGATATATAGATGATTATTTTGTCACCTGCCCCGCACAAGACCAAATTGGCAAGTGTTTTAAGTTTTCCAAATAGTGAGAGTACATTAAGTTCACTCGACAGAAACCGAAAGAGGACTTGCTTCCAATTCTGGACATTCAAATTAACCTATTCGAAAACAACTGCAACACTAAGTGGTACAACAAAGACATGAAGGTTCATTACCTCTCCTCTCACCTCTCGCAAACAAAAAGCGCATCTGTAAGAACTATGTTTTGAGCAGCTATCAGTGTGTCCATAGTATGTGAGTAAAACGAAGAATTCCTGAAATTAACGCAGCATAGAGCCCTTTCCAATAGTTAGGAAACTGAGGCTTCTTAGGATAGATTTAGGGAGCAAACTACGCCCCCAAACGATGGTTCAACCAAGGATAAAGCACGGCTTATCCTGCCCTTTATTTCCAACGAAAGAAGTGCAGCTGTAAAACGTTGCTAAAGAAGTGCCGGTCTAGAGAATTCCGTAGCAGTGGCTGAAATATCACCAAGCACTCTAAGACGTCAGCTAGTTCGTAACAACCTGTGTGACAATCTGTGTACAACGCACAATTGCATGATTTGCCCTAGCGGTAGAGACGGTGATTGCATTAGTTTAGCACGGTGTAGCTAATATCACGTAAAGCTTGCGGGCGAGCATACTAAAGAAACGAATTTGAATAAGTACTCCACTAGGCAGGCTTAGGACATAAAAACATATCGGGGAAGATTCCGAAGTAATAGTCACTACCCTCACGCAGGAATCCGAAACATCAGCACACAATGCTCTCGAGGCACTCTGAATAGATCCGAAGAATTCAAAAATGAACTGCAAGGAGGAATGTCTCATTATCATGTGTGATCTAATACAATGTTAAAGGCCTATATTTTAATATGAGAGAGGCACATCATGCTTCCATGTGAACCCTGTGCCGTTGGTCTTATACTTATGTTTCGCTAATTAGATTGTAGTCAATTTGATCTTTCCAGACTCTGAAGAAGGTGAAATCCGCCGAAACTTCAGATTTTTTTGTGAATAAAGAATAAAGTAATAATCTCGTATGTGCTTATGAAGCGAACAGCGAACTATTGATCAATGTCATGGAAAATCGGCATTGGGTATTACAAGACACATCATCCAGGTGCAATGAGTGCGTGGAATTCAATCCGTAATCGCAGTGTCGATCCACCCCTTAAAACTCTTCAGAGAGGTCTGTTGAGCTCAGAAACTGAGCGCAGAATAATGAGTTCACTAGTGACTTCTCTTAAAAGCTTGTCATGTGTAAATGACACGAAAATGGATTAATTACTATTCCGACAGCTCTTTGAAACCCAGAACAGCCCAAAACATCACATTGACCTGGTCGTACAGATCTTTGGTTTCTAAACAGTTCCCGGATATGCACTTTCCCAAAAATCAACAGGGAATGCCTCTGGAGTTAAAGATTAACTACTTAACAAAATCCAACAACAAATGAAGTTAACGTTATTACAACGAAATTAGTTGGAATGAGGTGAATGTAAATGAAAAACTGGAAAAGCGGGCTGTAAAACCATAACAGTCATTTTATTAACGGATTAGCTAAGAAGAAAAAACTGAGTTAGATTTTAAAATCGTACATGATTTAGAAAATGGCAGTGCATTTGCTGATGAAGATCTTCAGCAAATTGTCGTAGATGTCACATCCAACATGGGTACTTCGAATTCAAGCGCAACTTCTTAAGATACTGAATAGCTCAAAAAATAGGCCGTATCACCTCAGTGACGTCTCATAAATTCTGAGATTTCTTCAACAGCACAAACAGAAAGATGAAAATCTAAGCGATAATTACAAGATCTACGGCTTCTCGAAAAAACCCACCGCTTTTCTTCATCTGTCTTCCACCGAGGAAGAACAGCCGCTCAGAGTTGCATATGGTTGACGACTGCAGCATCCCCAATCAACGATCGATACGAAAATAAGGGGCGAGATCCCGCGTGATCTCGGGGCATTCCTCCCTGCTATTCATTGTAGGATTTTTGGCGTTTATCCAAAAAGCCTCGAGGAGTTTGCGCGTTGGTGTTTCAGCATCCCGTGCGAGGATAGCGACTTTTATATCAAAATCGTCTCCGCTGTGCTTTTGTATCCCATGCGTGCTTAGTGGCGTGCTTTGTCTTGCTTTTCGTTTACCATCTAGGTGTTCCTTTATGCGGATATATAAATGTCTGCCCGTTTCGCCAATATATTCGTCTCCGCAAGTACCACAAGAGATTTAGGTATATCGTACCTAAACTCATGCAGTCACCGTCCCTGCCATAAGGGCAGATTACGAAATTTTGTGTTTTACATAAACGATCATATAGGGGGTTACGAACTAACTGACGACAAAGAGTATTCTGTGGTATTTCAATTATCGCTACTGATTCCTCTAGATCTGCAGTTCCTAAGCATCGCTTCATCACTACACTTATTTGATCGCTAATGAAGGGCAAGATAAACGGAACCTTGTTTTGGCCAAATCGTTCCTTGTGGAGCGTCGCTCTCCCTCGAAACTTATCTCGTGGGGTTACAATTTTAAATGCTTGTTGGTGCACTGTATTCTGAAGAAACCTTTACAATTAGTAAATTCAACTTCAAATTTTGTCGAGTAGAACAGACTCCCATTATAGTCACTGTTAGTAGGACCTACTCTTCATTTCAGCAGTTGTCACGGAACCTAAATTTTTGTAAATGCAAGTGTAAAAGCTTTGTAAACATAGAATCATTTCTTATTTCTAAACCACACCGAGCTAGGCATTGCTTATTGCCGAGTGACTTGTACGGTCGCCCATAAAATTCCCACTTTCTCTGTCTCTTGTCAGGATTACCCATTGAGTGTCTGTCGATCAAAGAAGAGGAAGAGCATCCCACTTTTGATATGGTCCTTTTTTTTACCACCTTTGATAGAAGATAGCTACATAGTTCTAGTTTTTGCTTGGCACTTGGCGTAAATTTTGAACGCTTCGTCAGCGTGGCTCTACTGCAGATGTATAGATGATTGTTTTGTCACCTGCCCAACACAAGAGGAAATTGGAAAATGTTTTAAATTATCCAAATAGTGAGAGTGCATTAAGTTCACTCGACATCTCACCGCTGGTGAGGAAACTCTTGCTTTACGAAGTAACCTATGCGACCGTTCATTGTCAAGATATTGGCAACCTCTCATTTGCATAATGCGTGTCATAGAATCTCACTTATTGGTGTCATGTTTGATAAAACTGACTGCTACTTCATTTTGCTTACCTTGCATTTAGGTCCTCGAGAGGTTCGGTAGGGTACGAAAAGTCATAAAGTCACCATGGTCGCCACATCACTGCGCCCCTTTTCATTAAATCCACAATGTTTCTCTAGCTTCTGAAAACCACTATCTTCCTTTTCTCACTTCTAAAGCTAAGCAATTTATTTTGTTCCCATCCCTATATCGGGTGAAGTAAAGCTGACTTTGGCTAGCCTGACCTTGGGGTTCCAGGAAACTACAACGCTTAGCCAGCAAATCTTTGAAAAAAGGAGATTATGCTAGGGCCCGCACAACCACTGAGGTCGGCCCATTCAAGTATTTAAGTGTTCAAGATATCAGGCGAACCGAGACATTCGTTCATCAGCCGACAGCCTATTTTTCTATTTAAAAGGATAAAACTCTCTGCATTGATCAATCCCTCAGGATTGAGCCATGCATTCGACTTCATCAAATATCGTTGGAGGTGATTGAATGCATATCTAGACTTTACAACGACTCGTGCTGGCCTACCGATGTATCGAGCCAGTGCAACTATCCTCCCAGATGAGTCTGGTACCAATTTGGCGACCCTTGAGGGATGGAAGGCTTGGTGGGCCATGAGCATAGGGATCGCTTTCATGTGTATTGTAGAGTGCCTCCAACCACTGCGTCACACGCGTCCTCTATTTTTCCATTTATGCTTTTGAAATAACTTATTTCTGCCTGTGTGGTGTTTGATTTTACAAGGATGTTTTGAGCAACACTTCAAGACTTGCAAAGATGCCAAACAATTTCCACTCCCATGTATTTCAGTTTTCACATTAGGTTTTTGAAAGTGGAAATAACTGGAACTAAATTTAAAGGGGTAATTATTTTATATACACGACAGACCCCCCCACATACGAGGAGAAATGGTTTCGAGAGAAGTTGAAATTATGTGGCGCACTTAAATTCTAGTTGTTCTCTTTTTTTATAGCAATCGCGAGATCGCTATTCAGCACACGTTTAACTCCTCACAAATACGACACATACCACACAACGGGAGCTGACGTTTCGGCAGAATCGCCTTCTTCAGAGCCTGGAAGTCAATACTGATGTGCAGTTCTGCTAGATCTAATGCGGAAATGAACTTACAGCGAATGTTTGAGAATCTGCTGACTACTTCGCGTGTCTCGGCTTCGAGAAATCACAGACAAACAAACTTTGCACAAAATTCCGCATGTTTTCGGACGGCGTTCTCAACACAATCACTATCGCGATAGAAAGTCTATCTCTAACCTCACAACTGCGCAAAATTGTGGTTTGCGAGAAATTAAAGAATTAATAAATTCAGAGACCATTAGACTATCAGTTAGTGATAAAGAATGAGAGTTCGTAGTTATTCCTCGGCAGTTAGATGCTAAGATAACTGAGGAACATCTTAGTGATGTTACCCTTTATCGACCATCGTTTAAAAAGGAATACAAAAGACAATACCGAGAACTAAACAATGAGTGGGTCACAATAGCAAAGGCGGTGGGTTTGAAATCGTCGGTTAATTCGCACTTTAAAGTCATTAGACAACATGCTCGTCTTATACTTATTAAAACACATAAGTTGGCATCACCTAATGATCTTGCTTCAACTAATTCGTCATCATTTAAGGTTAGACCAATCAGTGGTTGTGTAGATGGGCCAACGGATAGGATAACCTAATTTTCAGGCCTAATACCAACGCGGTTGCTTAAACATATTCCAGCTTACCTCACGAACGCCCAAATGTTCCTAGAACCTCTACGTAACGCGTCTCCTAATAACGCGTGCGTGATGGAATCGTTCGACGTTAACGCGCTGTACACCAACGTATCCAAAAATATGCATTGCTTGTCCATCATCCAGCTGATGGCTCTCTTAAAAGAGTGCGTAAATTGCTCAATTTTCAGATGGTCTGGAAAATATTTCGCGTAAATAAGGGGGGTGGCAATGGGACAGCGGGTGGCACGAAGCCCGTCATTGCGTTTATGTCTAAAGTAGAAGCCCCCGTTCTCGGTCTCCGGCCACTACTCTACTACTACAGGTACATAGATGATTGTTTTGTCGCTTTCTCAACGCAGGAGGAGATGGACAAATGCTTCGAATTATTGAACTAGCAGTCTGAGTACATTAAGTTCACCCAGGAGAAACTGAGAGAAAACTGGCTTCCGTTTTTTAAGTTCAAAGAAACCTATCACGTAGCGGTTACATGACAAAGTGGCAACGAAGACCAAGTAACAAGAGCATCCTCGTTCACCTCGTCTCTTCCTACCCTTCACACACAAAGCGGCGCTTGTGGAAAACATGTCTCGAACAGCCACCTCTGTGTGCTCAACCAGGGAACTAAAGGTAGAATCGCGCGACTTAGCCCGGCAAGTAGCCATCTCTAATGGCTACGAAATAGTTACCGTACAAGATTAGTTTAGAAGGGAATCGACGCGCCGAAACGAAACACTTGGCCAAAAGAAAGTCCCGTTTATGTTGCCCTTCCTTGGTGGAAAACAGGTAAAAAGGGTGGGTTTTTCGAGAAGCCGGCCATCGTGTATAATTATTGTTCAGATTTGCATCTTTTTTTGCGCTGTTGAAGCGTTTGACCTAGTAAATTACATGTTAGTGTACTCTTCCAAGCTCTGAAGAAGGCGATACCGCCGACACGTCAGCTACCGCTGTGTTGTATGTGTTATATTTGTTAGGAATTAAGCGTGTGCTGAATGACAACCTCGAGATTGCTGTAAAAAAAAAAGAGCAACGTGTTTATAATCCAATGCCGAGGTTAATAGAAAGTCGATCTAGGGAACTGTTAAATTTTAGTGTTTGGTTGCCCGTTGAAGCCAGATTTTTCTAACTGCCGCGGAACGCTTCTCAGTAAATAGCTTTATTAGCGTTACATAAGGCTACACGAATGGGCTAAATAGTGCTAATTTCGCTGCTTCGATACGTTTCAGATTTGTTTATTTCAACGAGATGGAGATGTTTTCGACAAAACTAAGAATGTGTTCTCATAAAGTTTCGTTTGATTTTTGCAGTTCTGGTACTCAAATTGTTCCTGTTTAGGGTAACAGGCAAATTCTTCCGGGAGCCACTAGTACTCCTAGTACCCTCGGACTAGTCCACTATTACGTCATATCGACAACATCCCTACTTTGACGCCAGTTATTTGTCATTTGGACACCCATTTTTATTACAACTTGAACAATAACTAAATTCGTGTGAACGATGCTTTTACTTACACCTAATTCTTTTTCGCGTTTGCTGTGAGCTGATATAAACTCATCCCAACCCAACTGGCACTCCTAGCAAATGATTCCGCCTGTTTGATGCACCTTTCGCATTGCAGTTTGGTTTTCCCGTGTTATCGTCGATACTTTTGTTTTATACGCTCTCTGTAGGCTCTTCCACGTTACTTTTGAAACATTTCGAACACTTATGTATGGCAAGAAAAATACTGGTCCACCGTACAATTAAGGTGCTACCAAAATTCGGCATCCGATTTTGCAACGTCTATTAACAATTGTGGTTTTTTTCACACCTATTCAATAAAATAACCATGACCCATAGAAAACTGACTTTCTTCTGTAAGAGTTTATAGTTTTCCTAAAGTGTTCCTTTCATTTTAGGCTTTGTTGTGAACTCAAATCGAAAAAAAGAACCAATTCAAGCCTTCAAAGGATTTGAGGAAAGTGTGGCAGAAGCTAACATAGTAAAACATCACAACGTCCCACTGGAAATAGGACGAGGTTTGGTTGGTTAGGCTATTTGAATACTTGATTCCAGAAATTACACTTTGTTGCCTTTAGAAAACCACGACTTCATTTCGGTAGAACAACAAAGCTTTTATCTCTTTTGCAAAGTGCACCTATATATTTCACTATTCTTTATTTCTACAGATAAAGTCAACTGCAAGCTGAGATATCCTTATTGAAAATCGAAACGCTAAATTATTCCCAAGCGCGTAGGGACGGACTGAGACCTAAACCATGATAGCCACTCTGTTGGCTGCTTTTTTCACTAGCAATGGTTTTTAGTTCAGAAACAAATCCGTTTGAAAACCTGTTTTCAGTGTCTTATTACGTGTAGAAAAGAGTTCTCAGGTCCGATTCCCAGCACAGTGGTTTTTGCTGGACAAGCTAGTAATGGAATAGACGTACGTACAACAACAAGCAACTTAGACGGTCACAAAGGAAATGGTTTGTGAACTCCCAGAGGGTTGCCCTAACAGAAAAAAACTAATTGTTCAACACTTTATTCACTGCCCGTTATTTTTCCATGGTGGCAGAGGTAAAGGGCAACCAAAAGATGCTGAAATGATTCACTCGTTTTCTTCAATGAACGAACACGAAGTTGGTATTATAGCATTTATAAGCACACGATAGTCGACGTTTCAGCAGTTTCGCCTTCTTCGGAGCATGGAGGGTAAAATTGACATGCGGTTTACTCAGCCGAACACTTTCATAACCCTAGCAGATAAAAACTTAACACATAAATTTTCATTCGCATAATAAACAGCTTCTTTTATACACCTATCATATTATTCGTTGCAAGTCTTCCAGTTATCTGGTGGAGTGAAGCCGCAGAGAGTTTAACATGGGCGAAGAATGTGCTTGGGTCAGGACATAAAATCAGGCTGAGGCATGGCACGAGGTCAAGCGTGATAACACGACACTCGCGGTTCATTTTCGGATTACCGGAATTATTTAATTTCCATTATTTCATCCATTATTTATTAATTCCAGTAATCCAAAAATGAACCGTAAGAAGGTATGTTTTTAGGTTTTAGGAAATCGAATGAATGACTCAGAAGACGCCAGCTAATTCGTAACCATTTATACGACCGTCTATGTGCAACGCAAAATTGCATAATTCGCCCCAATGGTAGAGACGGTGACTGCATGAGTTCGGGTACAGTCTACCTGATCTCTTGCAAAGTGTGCGGAAACGAATGCGGGTAGACCACTCTGCATCCGTATAAAAGAACACCTAGTCGGCAAACGTAAACCAAATACTCCACTGGGCACGCATAGGACGCAGAGACATAACGGAGAAGATTTTGAAATAGAGGTTACAATCCTCGCGCAAGAATCGAAAACACAAGCGCGTGAAATTCTCGAGGCATCCTGGATTAATTCCAAGAGTAGGAAAATGAACGGCAGGAAGGAATGCCTCATTATCACGCGTGATATTGGGCAGTATATAAGACTGTTATTCTGATGGGACGTGCACATTACGTTTCCATGTGAACACTGCGCGGTTGGTCTCCACATAAGATATTAAGTGGAAGGCTCACAAAAAGCGGTGAGTGTGCAAAGACTCGACTCTGTGCTCGATGTGACTGAAATTTTGGTTTATCGTTTTCTCTGTTTGGTCATGGAGGTGTTTGGCCATGTAGATTGCAGTCAACGTGACCTTTCCAGGCTCTGAGGAAGGCGAAATCTGCCGAAACGTCAGTCTGTACGTAAATAAAGAAATAAAATAACACCTCGTGTTTGCTAAACAGAAGTAAAAAGAATTAATTCTTTGTATTCTTGTTGAGCAAACGCGAGGTGTTACGACCATTACATTACGATTACATTACGATTCCATGTGAATTCTGTGCGGTTGGTCTCCACTAGACATACTCAGTGGAAGCCCCATAGAAGGCGGCTCTGAAGAAGGCGAAGTTCGCCGAAACATCAGCTTATTTGTGAATAAAGAATAATAATAACACCTCGCGTTTGCTCAACAACAATACAAAGAATTACTTGATCAATGCCGAGGTTAATAGAAAGTCGGACGTGGGAATGACTCAGTTTTGTTGTGCACAGCTGTGTTGATGTTCCCATCGCCTCGACGATGAAACTGGTCGCTCAGCCACCGAGGAACTCCATTCGGTCGCTTCTAACTCGGCTGTCCTCACTGGCGAATTCCTCCGCCGACCTAGGTCTACATTCAACAGTTCGCTGTCATTTCTAGTCGCGTTAGAAAGACACTGGTAATGATAAACAAGGGTGTTTGCAAAAGTTCAAATGGAAACATTCAAATCAACTCAGACTTCGATCATGGGCTGCGATGAAGATGGAGGTGTCGAAACGTTAGTCGAATAAACCCTATTATCAGACTTGTGTAAGCTCAACAATTTAAAGACATTCAATATTGCGTTGAAGTATTATAGCAACGTTAAATTGTAATGAGTGTAATATCTCACGAACTAAGTAAGCCTTTGCTTTTTAAATAACATTGTTTCCTTTCCGTTTTTAAAACCTTTTCAAGCGTTGTTTCTTCTGTATTCTGCTTGCGCTCGCCGAACTGAGAATGTCACTCATACATTTCCCCACTTCAAGTTTGTGTATAGGAATTTTGCCTGCCGTAAGCTTGGGTATATAGACTTCAGTTTTCAAAAATGAAGGAATAAAAGTGCAAGCATATCTTCTTGGGCCTGGAAACACTTCAGCAAAAATCATCTACAACACAGAAGTTTCGCTGAGGATCGCATCGCTATGTGATGATCACGTCGCCAGAAACCTATCTTATATCTTATCGTGCCCTTGTTTTTTTTGTTCTATTATTATTCGTTGCAAGTCTTCCAGTTATCTGGTGGAGTGAAGCCGCAGAGAGTTTAACATGGGCGAAGAATGTGCTTGGGTCAGGATATAAAATCAGGCTGAGGCATGGCACGAGGTCAAGCGTGATAACACGACACTCGCGGTTCATTTTCGGATTACCGGAATTATTTAATTTCCATTATTTCATCCATTATTTATTAATTCCAGTAATCCAAAAATGAACCGTAAGAAGGTATGTTTTTAGGTTTTAGGAAATCGAATGAATGACTCAGAAGACGCCAGCTAATTCGTAACCATTTATACGACCGTCTATGTGCAACGCAAAATTGCATAATTCGCCCCAATGGTAGAGACGGTGACTGCATGAGTTCGGGTACAGTCTACCTGATCTCTTGCAAAGTGTGCGGAAACGAATGCGGGTAGACCACTTTGCATCCGTATAAAAGAACACCTAGTCGGCAAACGTAAACCAAATACTCCACTGGGCACGCATAGGACGCAGAGACATAACGGAGAAGATTTTGAAATAGAGGTTACAATCCTCGCGCAAGAATCGAAAACACAAGCGCGTGAAATTCTCGAGGCATCCTGGATTAATTCCAAGAGTAGGAAAATGAACGGCAGGAAGGAATGCCTCATTATCACGCGTGATATTGGGCAGTATATAAGACTGTTATTCTGATGGGACGTGCACATTACGTTTCCATGTGAACACTGCGCGGTTGGTCTCCACATAAGATATTAAGTGGAAGGCTCACAAAAAGCGGTGAGTGTGCGAAGACTCGACTCTGTGCTCGATGTGATTGAAATTTTGGTTTAGCGTTTTCTCTGTTTGGTCATGGAGGTGTTTGGCCATGTAGATTGCAGTCAACGTGACCTTTCCAGGCTCTGAGGAAGGCGAAATCTGCCGAAACGTCAGTCTGTACGTAAATAAAGAAATAAAATAACACCTCGTGTTTGCTAAACAGAAGTAAAAAGAATTAATTCTTTGTATTCTTGTTGAGCAAACGCGAGGTGTTATTAAACCGCTTATACGACCGTCTATGTGCAACACAAAATTGCTTAATTTGCCCCAATGGTAGAGACGGTGACTGCATGAGTTCGGGTACAGTCTACCTGATCTCTTGCAAAGTGTGCGGAAACGAATGCGGGTAGACCACTCTGCATCCGTATAAAAGAACACCTAGTCGGCAAACGTAAACCAAATACTCCACTGGGCACGCATAGGACGCAGAGACATAACGGAGAAGATTTTGAAATAGAGGTTACAATCCTCGCGCAAGAATCGAAAACACAAGCGCGTGAAATTCTCGAGGCATCCTGGATTAATTCCAAGAATAGGAAAATGAACGGCAGGAAGGAATGCCTCATTATCACGCGTGATATTGGGCAGTATATAAGACTGTTATTCTGATGGGACGTGCACATTACGTTTCCATGTGAACACTGCGCGGTTGGTCTCCACATAATATATTAAGTGGAAGGCTCACAAAAAGCGGTGAGTGTGCAAAGACTCGACTCTGTGCTCGATGTGACTGAAATTTTGGTTTATCGTTTTCTCTGTTTGGTCATGGAGGTGTTTGGCCATGTAGATTGCAGTCAACGTGACCTTTCCAGGCTCTGAGGCCAACAATTTAAAGACATTCAATATTGCGTTGAAGTATTATAGTAACGTTAAATTGTACTGAGTGTAATATCTCACGAACTAAGTAAGCCTTTGCTTTTTAAATAACATTGTTTCCTTTCCGTTTTTAAAACCTTTTCAAGCGTTGTTTCTTCTGTATTCTGCTTGCGCTCGCCGAACTGAGAATGTCACTCATACATTTCCCCACTTCAAGTTTGTGTATAGGAATTTTGCCTGCCGTAAGCTTGGGTATATAGACTTCAGTTTTCAAAAATGAAGGAATAAAAGTGCAAGCATATCTTCTTGGGCCTGGAAACACTTCAGCAAAAATCATCTACAACACAGAAGTTTCGCTGAGGATCGCATCGCTATGTGATGATCACGTCGCCAGAAACCTATCTTATATCTTATCGTGCCCTTGTTTTTTTTGTTCTATTATTACTGTTAATCTTATTAGGAACCTATAGAAACGTAGAAACTTAGAAATATCGGAAATAAATCGCCAGCGTTCGCTAGTCAGGCAATTTCCAACGGTTCCATCGTCGACACGCGATAACATACCTTCCCAGTGATTTCCATTCATCTATTACTTTCGCATCTATGGTCGCAATCATACCTATGACAATCGCATTACTGACAGCGCAGGTGAGGTGGTAGCATAAGCGCCGTCCCGGTTGCTATGAGTGCCAGATACTACCATTGCATATTCCATAAACAGGTCACCTATCCGGGCAACTGAGGAAGTGGTTGCTTTCTTGCTATCAATTTTAAGACCTCCTTTACCAGAAAGCTCTAAAAATACTTGCATAAATAACAAACGATTATGTCATGCACATAGTCCAGGCGTCACAGCTTTTCTCTTACATCTTCGTTGACCTGAGATTCTGGACCTTTTCATGAGCTCATCTTAATCGTCAATCATCCAGATTACAAAAAGTTATTCATTAAAAGACGAAGATTCCACTGAACGCCTAACAAGAGCACTTCTTCTGTCCTGAAATGAAACCAAGCCAGTTACGACAGCGTTTGTTTACCTTTGCATACGTCAATAGCGTGCGTTGGAACACCACCATACTACACCTTACGGCTAGCATCCCTCAGCTACCTTGGTGAATCCTTTACGGTTTGCATGAAGATACCCCTAAAAAGCGAGGAGGAAAAGTAGTTTTTCCAGAAGCTTTTTTTTTGGAAGCACTTTATAAGTATCCACTGTCGATTTTCGTATGCCCTCTTCTTCTTTGTTGTTCTGAGTGACCCAATATAAGACATTGCTACTTCATGTCCTACGCCCCCCACTCATTAACTAATTTTACAGTACATCTACTAATGTAACTACTGAGGTTTATAAACTACGATTTATGTAAAAAAATAACATGTAGATGACTTATGAAGCTTTCCATCTTCTCAACAAACCTCTTTGGCTATTTCCATTCGATCGATGAAATCTTTCGTTTTTACAGAAGTGCTTGTTCAAATTAACATTTGAGGGTGTTTTGGTTCTAAAGCTGTTTGGTAAAATTCGTAGTCTTGTGGATTTCACAATCATTTATCATTAACTTTTTTTGGTATGTAGTCTTTGATAACGACTGCGACAGAGAACGCTGAAATATTCGAAAGTGCTGTAGGAAATTGATAAACGAGCGTGATGGTTTTCCACACTTGACACTGGATGCTTGAGAGCCTCAATTTATCTTTACAAGTTGTGAATGCTTCATTTTGATTTCCATTTGAGTGATATTTCTCTCATTTTGTAAGTTTCCCCCACTGCGAGAAGCAGAAACACCTCGCTGAACGCCTTAGAACTCCATGGAAGGAGCTTCGCAAATAAAAGGTTTTCCTCCTAGCCGCTAATTTTCTGCATTGGCAGGTTTCCTATACAATTTCTGGTGTTCATTTCATGTTTGCTACAAATCCTGTTAGGTATTCTGGATTGCTTAGATTGTATCGACCACTTTGGATCACGGCACTTCGATATCAGGGAAGGCCAACATGCCTTTGCCATGCTTGTTTCCATAACATATCTAGGTTTCTTGTCAGCCTGGTTCCAAAAAAATCCGATGACGACGTTTCCCAGATAATTAAGCCTTCCACTTCATGAAGGAGGAGTGAAGTTGTTAAAAAGTAAAGCTCTGTTCTATGTCGCAGTTCGAAACTCTCTCGCTACAATGTGAGGAATTACTGAGGACAAGGGACTTGTTTTACTTTTTATGAACTCCATGTTATTAAAGCCGATTGTTTATTTTCTTTTGCAAGCTATCGATCGAATGCAGATAAGGCGTTTTCTGAATCATCAGTGAAGGAATTTGCGCGACAGAAGCGCTCAGCAGTGCTGGTGATTGTATCGACTGGTCGTTTTTTCACTAGCTTCTCAACTCTTTCACATTGTATTTAAGCATTGATTACATAATATTCCCTATATTTGAGCTATATGGGACTACTCGAAATCGTTTGATGACCCATTTGTCAGGTGGAAACTCTTGCATTTTCCATATTTTCAAAAGAAAATGCCAAGTAAGACAGTTTGTCTCAAATATAGAAGTTGTCAAGCACCACAGTAACACCGGTATTGGAACATGTAGAATCACAGAATTTAAAGTCTAACAGTTTAGGAAACTGGATTTGATTATGTTAATAGTACATCCACGATATTTCGGAAAGGTGACCCGAGGAACTCTACGAATAGACATGCTTCTACGAAAGCAACAGCGATGTCAGTTCGTTCTTAGCTAATGATATGTGTCATTGAAAATCCCCTACGATGTGCCGACTTTTCTTCAGAGCTGTTGATGCCGCTGTTTCATATATTCCTTTCATTTAATTCACACCGATCTACTGATCTTAAAGAAATAGCGGTCATCTAGGTGTTCTGTGATGTAATCTTCGTCTGTAATATGTTTTCTTTCCAGCTGTCTTTCTAACTCTTTTTAGATAAAAACAACTATTACGAAGGAGATGAGCACCTGAGTCCCTGCTCGACAGAACCCGCTTAAGCGAGTATTACTTATATGAATTTTGTGAAGGAATTACAGTTATAAGTTCTTTTCTACAGCTGTAAATCTCGACCATTAACGACTTAACGACCATTTTCAGTTGTTTTGAGTTGTTTTTGAAGTTTAAAGCTTTCTAGATGTTAATTTGGAGTAAAATTTTCTGCATAATAAAGGGTGTGAGAATTTTCAGGAACCTATGCAGTCGTCGAAGGCGTCGATTTGACCGATGAGGGCAATATGGCTGATCCGTTACTCTGCCTTCGCAACAGCACTATCGCCATCGCCATATGGAACATCGTGAGTGACATTATGGATTTTCCAAATATTCATTTATTTTTCGACTTTCCCTAGCCGCTAATTTTCTGCATTGGCAGGTTTCCTATACAATTTCTGGTGTTCATTTCATGTTTGCTACAAATCCTGTTAGGTATTCTGGATTGCTTAGATTGTATCGACCACTTTGGATCACGGCACTTCGATATCAGGGAAGGCCAACATGCCTTTGCCATGCTTGTTTCCATAACATATCTAGGTTTCTTGTCAGCCTGGTTCCAAAAAAATCCGATGACGACGTTTCCCAGATAATTAAGCCTTCCACTTCATGAAGGAGGAGTGAAGTTGTTAAAAAGTAAAGCTCTGTTCTATGTCGCAGTTCGAAACTCTCTCGCTACAATGTGAGGAATTACTGAGGACAAGGGACTTGTTTTACTTTTTATGAACTCCATGTTATTAAAGCCGATTGTTTATTTTCTTTTGCAAGCTATCGATCGAATGCAGATAAGGCGTTTTCTGAATCATCAGTGAAGGAATTTGCGCGACAGAAGCGCTCAGCAGTGCTGGTGCAATCACCTGGTCGATCAATCATCAATCAATCAATCAATCAATCCTGGTCAATCATCGACTGGTCGTTTTTTCACTAGCTTCTCAACTCTTTCACATTGTATTTAAGCATTGATTACATAATATTCCCCATATTTGAGCTATATGGGACTACTCGAAATCGTTTGATGACCCATTTGTCAGGTGGAAACTCTTGCATTTTCCATATTTTCAAAAGAAAATGCCAAGTAAGACAGTTTGTCTCAAATATAGAAGTTGTCAAGCACCACAGTAACACCGGTATTGGAACATGTAGAATCACAGAATTTAAAGTCTAACAGTTTAGGAAACTGGATTTGATTATGTTAATAGTACATCCACGATATTTCGGAAAGGTGACCCGAGGAACTCTACGAATAGACATGCTTCTACGAAAGCAACAGCGATGTCAGTTCGTTCTTAGCTAATGATATGTGTCATTGAAAATCCCCTACGATGTGCCGACTTTTCTTCAGAGCTGTTGATGCCGCTGTTTCATATATTCCTTTCATTTAATTCACACCGATCTACTGATCTTAAAGAAATAGCGGTCATCTAGGTGTTCTGTGATGTAATCTTCGTCTGTAATATGTTTTCTTTCCAGCTGTCTTTCTAACTCTTTTTAGATAAAAACAACTATTACGAAGGAGATGAGCACCTGAGTCCCTGCTCGACAGAACCCGCTTAAGCGAGTATTACTTATATGAATTTTGTGAAGGAATTACAGTTATAAGTTCTTTTCTACAGCTGTAAATCTCGACCATTAACGACTTAACGACCATTTTCAGTTGTTTTGAGTTGTTTTTGAAGTTTAAAGCTTTCTAGATGTTAATTTGGAGTAAAATTTTCTGCATAATAAAGGGTGTGAGAATTTTCAGGAACCTATGCAGTCGTCGAAGGCGTCGATTTGACCGATGAGGGCAATATGGCTGATCCGTTACTCTGCCTTCGCAACAGCACTATCGCCATCGCCATATGGAACATCGTGAGTGACATTATGGATTTTCCAAATATTCATTTATTTTTCGACTTTCCTGTATGAGCTGAACAATTCAAGGAAATATTTTTTTTCATTTTTTCATTTCCACACTTTTCAATTTTTCATTTTGCAGTCTCATTCATTCATTTTTTTCATTGCGAAATAAATTTTTCAGTCATTAAAAATCAAGCTTTACTTTGCCGCAATCTTATCTTGCCGTTTTAATTGTTCTTTACTCTGAAGAGTGCAAAAATGCTTTGACAAGGTCATCCTTCGTTAAAGAAATGTTCTGAACAAAACATAATCCTCTACTTATGTGCTCTCAGGAACTGCCCTTGTTAAGCTGACGCGTGGTTGATATAAGTTCTTGTTCTTGTTGCTGTTCGATGGGTAACAACGTTTCGGCTACTCCGCCTTCCTCAGAAACTGTACTTATCTAATGTAACAATAGTCTTAAAATTCGGTGAAAAACTTGTACCATCAGTAAAGATCTAACATATAAATAAACGTCATATTAATCAAAAACTGCTTACCGTGATGTTTGAGTGGGACCACCCGCGTTGTTCAAGTGAGATGACGAGCTGGACCTACCCAGACCATCGCCGCCTCTCCCCTTACAACAGATCATACAGTTTCCTGAGCTGCACAAACGATCACAAAGGCGATTGCAAACTAACTGACTGCGTAGCGTGTTGACTGGGAGATCAATAACCGCCAAATAATTCTCAAAACCGCTTTTTCATAGTCACCTCTTAATGGCGTAACCTATTTCGTTTGATATGATGGGTATCCTGGAAACAATCTTGCCTAGGTTCGAGGAATTATTTTGGGGATCGACCCTACCCTTTGTACATGTTTTTGATGTGATTTTTTCACGTGTGAGGGATGAGGGAGAAGTAGTGTGCCAGTGTATTTTCATTATTTGCTTTCCCATGCCGCTTTGTTATTTAGCCGCTTTCTGAAACCTTTACTGGAACGTTTAAGAATGGAGCCCATTTCTTGGTTGATTTTTCTCGCGTGAATTTTATGTGGCCTGACTTTGTGCTTAACATTTCAAGGCACTCATCCATCAGTTCCTGTGTAGATAAGACGACGGTGCAGCCGTCTATGTATCGACAGTGGAGCAAGAGTCAGCGCTATCAATGCCAGCGTTAATGCTAATTTTGCTCTGCATTTTTTGTTTACGTCACATTATTTTTGTAGCCTTAATTTTCTTTATGCGCGCTCAAATCATTCTTGATTATTATGTATTCCTTTTTCGCATAACCCCTACACATACGGGAGTACAGTAGTTGTAAACGTGTTGTTAAACTAGTATGAGTTCAGGTTTACTCTGTGATTCAAATGGGTGTGATGGGTTGGCAGACGAAGGAAGTAAGAGATCGACAGTGGGAATACGAGGGTCGACAACTGCCCGCAACTGGAGCGTGAGCATTCTACTTTCTTAGATTTTTTAAAGAGCCGATCAGCATCATTGCGATGTAGAGCCAAATCCCCATTCATCTCGTTGATAAATTTATTGTATAAGTCGACTAGAGAGATGTGGACAGCGTAGCGGTAAAAAAGGAACCGCGCAGTACATGTATAGTCGCTTGTTCTACCACATACTGAACCAACCTATGCTCACCTCCTTGCGGAGTTGGCGAATTGTTCCAGATTTCTCTGGAATAGTAGTTTTTTCTAATAGTGATGCTAGTCGTTGCTTGTTTTGACGATCTGAAAACGCTCTAGTAGTGCTATTCTAGGATTTAATTTGACCAGCACTCACCGGCGTTCATGGAACAACTAAAACCCTCAGGCGGCAACTGAACACAGATGTAAAACCAAAAATATTAGTGAATGATGAGTTCAAGAAAATTACCTGAATAACGATAGCACTGGGATCTACACCGTACATGGAGTCGTTCCTCATAAAAGAAATTCTCAAGCAGCCGTTCAACATAGTTTCGGTTTGGAGAGAAATCAACCTTCATTTTGCTGTCGAAGTGATCTCGATTGAACCAGTTATATCAGCATAATTATTCTTTTAGTCTTTCAATTTACGTGTAGATTGCGTTTAGTTTTTGCATTAAATGGATGCCAAAGTAGGTACTTTCAGGACGAAGAAGGTGGTATTCACATCGTTTGTGACTTGCTATTTTCAAGTGCTGTAAGCTGATGCTTTTTTGTATGCATAATCTCGAACGGTACTGAATTGTTTTAGGATTGATGCATTTCAAGCACGTTTCCCCGGTCTTTATGCCATCTATACGGAAACTCCGGAACGGCGAAGAATCAACGGTACAACATTTGTGTGTTTGAAACTGTCAGCAAACAACTTCGAAGAGCTCTCTTTTACAGCAATGTTCGTCATTGTGCTGGTGACCCTCTTCCTGGCGTTCGTGCACTTCTTCATGTCGTTTTCTCTACTCTACGGAGCCATTAAGGTGTTCTTCATTTCAACTGAAATTTTTTTATGTATGGAAACATTTACCATTTTGTCTTTTCAGCTATCGAAAATTACTTTGACTTCAACTTTGCTTCCATATAATCTTCCAGTTTCTTAAAAAGTTAAGCAAACACATACTATCGATATGTATTGTTTCTTTGATGAGGTAACACGAGGTTGATAATAATATTTATTATCGGCTAACGTTTCGACGTCTTCGTCTTCATCAGAGCCGATGATCCGAGTCGATGGTCCACGCTTGTTATTCGTCTCGATGTGGCGGCTTCGCCTTCGTGTCGAGTCAGGTCTTCTTCAGCGGTCCATCTCCTTGAATGAGGCACACTCATTCAGTGCTGCTTTTTTTTTCTACCACGTGTTAGCTCATCAAAGAAATAATACATATTGATTAAACTTACTATCAATGTTTTAGTGAACGTATTTAGAGCTAACTTTTCTGATGGCTACTTTTGTTCAACTATCTGTATATACATATATATATGTATACACATATATGCATAATATATATACATATATATAGCATAATACATAGTATATATACATATATATATATATATATATATCCACGAACCTCCCTCATATGAGGGATCTCGAGCCGGTTAGTCGCGAGGCTACGTGGCGCGTTCCAAGGTGGCGGACCAAAAGCGACTTTGCTTCCCTGAGACGCAGGTGGATCCAGGAGATGGACTCCCTGTTTCTGCTGCGCCGATGTGACACATACTTTCTCTATTTGCTAGGCGTATTCATGCCTGCTTGTGCGAGTGCATTCTCGCTTTATGAGGATCGTATTCTACGAGTCAATTCGGCCAAAAGCCTGCAACCAAGTGACAGGGAAGTATATGTGCGGCGATTAGGGGTCACCTCCAACAAAGAAGCTCCAGGTCCACTCTGGGAGAGCCTGGTAAGCTACCCGTGAGTATAACAAGCCCCCACGTTCAGAGCCCAGCAAGCTATACGTGGGTATCAAATATGCTAAACACAGTAAAAAAAAAACGAGCCTCATTCCCCTGACCCCGAAAGAGCCCCCAATTTCGCAGCGCTGGGTAGGACGAGTACGGAGAGGCGGCTAAAATTAAGGGCCAATAGAAGCTGCCTGGGTCAAGAACTATGGTGACGATCTGTACCTACAACGCACGTACACTTGCATCCGAGTCCTCGATAGAGGACTTGCTCATACAAGCAAGAATGATAAGGTACGACGTCATCGGACTGGCGGAGACGAGACGACGCCACCCATTCGCTTTCTATGACACTGGAGAAGAACTGCTCCTCGGAACATACCCAGGCGGTGTCGGCGCTCTCGTCAACACGAGTTTGTCCATGAACATCGATTCATTCGAACAGCTTACAACCCGAATCGGACGTTTACGATTAAAAAGACGTGGATCAACACCGCCTTTGACAATCTTCGTCGTTTACGCGCCAACGTCAAACAATGACCAAGAAGAAGTCGAAGCGTTCTACATGGACTTGGAGAGGTTCTACAGAGAAGACCATACATTCTTCAAGATCATCATTGGAGATTTCAATGCCAAGATCGGACCAAGAAGATCGTCTGAGGAACGTCACATTGGAACCCACGAATTAGAATGGAACGAACAGGGTGAGCGGCTCTCTGAGTTTATCACGGCGACCAAAACCATCCATGGTAACTCGCAATTCCAGAAGCCTCAAAGTCAACGATGGACGTGGAAATCTCCCAATGGAGAGTACCATAACGAAATAGACCACATCATAGTAAATAGGAAGATTTGCCTAACCGATGTCGATGTCGATGTCCGATGTTGTTCCAAAATTTTACGAACGCGCAGTCGAAAGGACTATGCTAGAGTATCCTGTTTCACACAAGTAAGAGATGGGATCCGAAGCTCCGAGCCTGTGGCGCATTGGTCGGAGGCCACAGTGCGACACATACGTGGAATTGATCCCGCTCATGGCTCAGCAAGCCTCCCTTCCCTCCTGGGTCGGCAAATTGGTACCAGACTTGTCTGGAAGGATAGCAGCACTGGTTCGGTACATCAATAGGCCACCGCGAGTGATAGTAGAGGTCAGATATGCATTCAATCACCTCCAACGATACTTAATGAAGTTGAATACATGGCGCATCCCTCAGAGATTGATCAAAGCAGAGAGCATTATCCTTTTAGACCTTTATGCAGGCACTTATATACATATATGTATATATATTTTCAGTACATTGGGTGAGAGCAAATCTCTTCTACAACACTCTAGTTATGACATCAGTTATCTTAAAAATTCCGCTCCCACGAAGAACTGGAACTGAAGAAGGGTTGGGACTAAAGTACTGCTGCAAAACATATGCGCCTAATTTTTTAAAAAAATGTATGGCACAATGATTGTAGAAGATAAATGGGTAAAAGATCATTTTTCCTCATTCTTTGTCAAAGAGGCTTAGACCAACTCAATTAATTAATTATTTTACTTTTGAACAAAACTTACTTGGATACTTGGATGGCCCGTCTTCCCTGATTGTGCTGGCCCTAGCATAATCTCCATTTTTCAGAACATTTGCTAACTTTAGCCACTGTAGTTTCCTCTAGTCCCGAGGTCAGCATAGCCACAGGCTGCCCCAGGTGTATGGCACAATGATTGTAGAAGATAAATGGGTAAAAGATCATTTTTCCTCATTCTTTGTCAAAGAGGCTTAGACCAACTCAATTAATTAATTATTTTACTTTTGAACAAAACTTACTTGGATACTTGGATGGCCCGTCTTCCCTGATTGTGCTGGCCCTAGCATAATCTCCATTTTTCAGAACATTTGCTAACTTTAGCCACTGTAGTTTCCTCTAGTCCCGAGGTCAGCATAGCCACAGGCTGCCCCAGGTCGTCGCCACCACAGGCAGTGGGGGCCGTTGTGGATCAGACGGAGATTTGCCACCAGGCGACTAATTTGATACCAGGACGATGGTGGATCCTGGTATTGGTTTACTCTTAACTAGGCATCCTGTTGAAAACGCCATACTTCTTCTCAGCTTGGGTGACTATGACAGAAGAACGAATCACTCAGCTGCACATCTCAACGCGACACTCAGGCACATCTCCCAGCCATGATGAGGCGGTAAACGGTTGGGAAGATTTCTGAGCAAAATACTTAAAACATAGGAAAATGACTTTATAGGAATATTCCTTGAAATTAATTTAGTAATTTTGATTCTATGAATGCCAGATTGTTGCTTTATCTGCACGTTCACCTCTTTCCTCCTTAGTTTTCAAATCGCCTGCTTGCTCTGCTAACTTCTTTTTGACTCAGTTATTCCTGGTGTTTTGCTTAGAATTAAGGTATAGAAGGCCGTCTGAGTAGGTTGTTTTTACGTTTTCAGTACAACAAGAACTTTATCTGGCCATGGATATTTTCTGCAGGACCGATCATAATCATGTCTACAGCTTATGCAGTACTGTGGTGGAGTGGAGTGCGTTTAGAATTTCATATTCATTGAGTGACTTTTTAAAAGAAAATTTGGCGTTTGATCTTAATATGAAAAGATGTTGCCTATTTGTATTCAATCTTATTCACGTATTTTATGATAGGATGTCTTCAACGAGCAGCTGACGATGTCTGTTGCCGAATTCGTGATGTCACTTGCTGTTAATGTTAGTTTTCTACTGATCGATATTATAAACACTAAGAAGTACACACCTTTAAGAAGAAATAAAGCAAGTGTGAAACATAAAAAACAAGTTAGTACATTGTCCAAAACCATTCAGACCAAGAAGCTGATCAACGGGCTTTATTCACACGGTGAGATACTTCTGCGTATCCTCTACTTTCCGAAAAGGTTTTGCTTCAAGCTTTGTTCACTTAACACATAAATGACCATAAGCACTGATAACACTGCATCCGAGAAGTGCAGGATGGACAACATGTACTGCCTTGAAAGCATATTCTTTCAAACTGTTGATTTCAGAGCCAAGAGTTTGTCTGCAATACTTTTCGTATTTAATTACTAAGCTGGTGAAGACACAGGGACGTAAATAGTGCTACGCTTTACACTTGATGACCCATAAAAAATCCCTTTTGCATATGTTTTTCAGTGCAGTTGTGCGCGTCGAGAAGTTAGGCGTAACCAAAGTTCGTTACCAGTTCATTCATCCAACTTTGGTGCACTTAGTTCTACAATATTCTCGATGAACTGTAAATTTACTGCTTCCTAATCTTAGACTCTAATAAAAAGGAATCTCTCCGGACCGAGTAATTATGACTGAAAAAAAATCATCAAATTATACAAATACTTACGCTCAAGAAAGAGTAACTAAATTAGGCGATTTTATTTAGGGTGTATGCGTAGTGATTGTGATCTTCTTCTATTGGCGATTGACAGGAAAGTTCACATCGGATAAGCCGGCCCAACCTCGTCATCGCTCCAGCATTTCGGTGGGCATTTTTGTTGTACTATTCCAGCATCTTCAGTAACCAGTCTAGCCAATCGTTCTAGATTTGACTTAAAAACGGAATTACCGCGCTATTGAAAGCATTGAAAACATACACATCCAACTCATTTCTTGCGGAGAAGCTAATACTGTTGTCTTAAAAGTATTTCTGACTCCCTTCGGAACTGGAGGACCTACTGATTTCAAGGGTTGACCATCTGGAAGAGGATGAAGGCATCTCGCCCCTGTTGAAATAAATGCGAAAATAAAAGGCTTGACTGTTGGAATCCGAATTATCGAATTATATTCTTAAACTAATTAATTTATTAATTATTTTTTATCTAATTTGCTTTGATTACTTAATATTCCAAATTAATTAAGTCATTATACATTCTATAAAGCAAACCTTCGTATTAGAAAAAATTAATAAAAAAGCAAACCATTCAATAAAGTTAAAAATGGGTGATATTTTTTCTATAGTAAATCCGTTATGCTCTGCCTCATAACGGACCATAATTTCGGCATTTTTTTTTGAATTTTTATTGCTTCGTACATGTGGTGCAGTGGCCAGAGGCACCCTGCAGTACACATGTGATTGACACCCGCGTCTCAGGCTCACTAAGCCTTCCATCCTTCCGGTGTCGGCAAATTGCTACCAGACTTGTCTGGGAGGATAGCAGCACTGTCTCGATACGTTGGTAGGCCACAACGAGTCATTATAAAAACCAGATATGCATTCAATCGCCTCTAAACAATGCTGAATGAAGTCGAATGTATGGCGCATCCCTCAGGGACTGATCAACGCTGAGAGCTTGATCTTTTTTATCTTTTATCACTTCTCACGTTTCAAAAGAGAAATAAAGGCAGGTTTAAGCTGGTGAAGGTGGACGTTCTACCATGTGATTGGCCTTAAATCAACTGCTTTCTTTTTTTGTTGTTGTCTCATAGAGGTATGTAAAATTAATGCCTGTAAGTAAGGTACTTGTTTTTTATTCGAGAAAAATAAGATCGTTATACTGTTTTCTAAAATTTCTTTTCTTCTAGCGACTGTTTCAACCGGCACAGTACAACGACGGCGCTCCGGTACAAGAGAAGCGCATTGAGCGCCCTGCATCTCGCTGTAGCCGCCCTCCCAGTGATATCCCAGATTGGAGGGAGCAGTGGCCAGACATGCCTGATCCGCCGCTACGGAAGAAACTACGACGAAGAGAACGACGAAGTCGCAGCGATCCGAGGACTACTTCCGTTCACCACAAAGGCGACAACGGCAGGTAAGCATCCAGCGGTCATTGAATTCTTGGCCATTGTTTTGCTGTCAACGATTTTTCGTCTCCCCTTATAAATAATAAATGAATAAAG
>MQTX01000099.1:163733-267963 GCA_009735665.1 Angiostrongylus cantonensis
TCTCCCCTTAGTTTTTTCAATTCGCACGGTTTTAGACTTTAAAATACTCTTCCACGTAGGACACGTGTTTCTCTGGGCACTCTAAAGCAGGTTACCACATTAAGTATATCGTATAATTAATTGACGCATGAATTGGTCACAGTGTCATACGCTGGCTCCCACAGTTAAAGTTTCTAAAACAAAATAACGCCTACGGTACAAGGTTTTTTGCCAAAAAAAACAGCATCGAAAATGAAATAAGGAGGGCTAAGGACGCTCGACTCCAAACCAAGCTTTTTGGCTTAGCAATTCTTCCTGCGTTGACGTACACGTCGGAAATTTGGTCGCCACGTGAGAGGGAGGAAAGATCCTCCCATGTTGTTGGACGCGTAGTCGAAGGGACGATTCTGGGAGTATTGCGTAACATACAACTGAGACAAGGGATCGAAATTGCGACCTACATCAACAATCAAAAATCGGAGACGACGTTATTCATGTCAACATTTCGAGAATCAGATGGGCCGGCACATGATTCGGTTTAATGACGAGCGGTGGGCAGTAGTCGCTGACTACTGGATTCCACAGAATATCAAATAGGCAAACTTCTTCATAGGGTCCAAGAAAGAAAACATTATGCTCAGCGGTTTCCTAGACCGAGAAGAACCTAATGGACTATTCGTTCTGGGCGCAGGGACAAATTAAGACTTTAGTGGCGTTTGCTCGAATCACTCGATGAACAATAGGAGGAAGAACAGATGATACCTCTGATAGTAATGTACATTGCAATGTAATGGATTATATTTTCATATAGGGGCTGCAACCGCCTATCATAACAGATTTAGCCTATTCACAACAAAAGGGATTTTTCGGCAACTGTCTATGATTTCTTGACAACTTGAATACGTGGTAATAGGTGGAATCCGAACAAGTTATACGGCTTTACCTTGCCATTATAACGACATATCTAATTCTTAAAACATTTCTGCTCCCAAATTTGCTCGAAAGTCGACCTTTAAAAGGACTTAAAAATAAGTTCAAAAATTTTCTCCCCATAGCTCGTTAACGCAGTGACTGCAAGCGTGACACCAAGGGCACATTCGTCAACACCATCGTGTCAAGCCTCACAAAATTCGATTGGTTCAATTTCATCGGTCTTGTAATACTATCATCCAAAGGATAAATATGTCACGCTGGCTTCAGAAATTCAGAATTTCACCATTGTAAAATAAGAACGCTCGTGCGTTGCTGGCGAAACTCTGTAGATCCAAATAGAATTTCATTCCATGAAGTCCACTAACAGATAAGGTACGCTCGTTTAAATCTGGGAAATTTAATTACTTCTTTGTATGACAAAAGACGTCAGTTCTATTCGATTTCAGCCTCGATTTCTTCGCACCTGAACCGTATGACGTTCAATTCCCGTGGAAAATCGAGAAGATGAAACGGGAACGAAGGGGGGAAGCACGGCCACATACAGCTGCCGAAGACATTGAACGGTAGGATATCCAGGATATCGCGGAGCGGATTTCCACGCTTTCTTCCTTTTTTTATCTAACTTCCTATTTGGAAAGAAATCCACTGTCGAACAGTTTTAGCATCTCCAATATTTGTGGTGATTTTTTTCATTTCCACTGATTATAGTAAATTTATATAGATTATAGGCGGTAGTAAAAACACATATTGAGTATTTTCGAAGTGTAAGTGAGCTTTTGCCTACACATCGCACTTTCCACCTCATATGGTATAGTCAGCCTATCCCAAGCTTCTTCAATAAATTGTCCGAACACCTTAGAAAGTGAAGTTATGACCTTTAAGTAGAAACATTTTCAGATTGTACTACAGCAGATACCCAGACGAGATTCCGGGAATTCCTCACGGAATGCGAAGCTCCCTACGCCGCGAGCGCAAAGGTGGCCGAAGCCCCGACAGAGTAACGTTCAGCACGGCTGAACCGCAAGTGAACTATACCACGCCTCAGCACTCGTCGAAGAGTTCGGTCGTATAATGCCGACGAACCGATTCGGTTCTTTGCTTGAATTCTGTTTCTTAACTATATTTCTCTAAGAGATCTCCGCTTTATTACCTCGATTCTTTTACATCCTGGAATAATTTCAAAGAACTGTGAAAAGTTATTTTCGAAATTACTTGAACCAATTAGCACCCTCTATAGTACTTTTTCTTGTTTTTGGTTCGATATAAAAACTATGTAATCACATATCTTTCTGTTTAATAGAAGGCATAAAACATATAAACCTGGTTCCTTCACCTGTTCGAAAATGGATATTGTGCGGATCACAGCATTTCTTTCATTTGATTTGTCTCGTTAGATTTGTCATCCCGAAGGATTTGATGGACGGAATTTGGCAATAATTCCTGGTGAATGTTCACTCTTCGCCTAGCTTCTATATGGATAAGGCGCACTCTTCAGCTTGGAATTGCCTTCTAGGGTAAGGAATACCTTGTTCGTGGCATATTCGGCACTCAGCAGCACCCTCCCTCCATCACTAGGCGACCAAACACCGAGGCCTTAGCTGTGGTACCCTAACTATCATTGTACCTCACCACCAGCATTTTCACCAGATTAACCGAAAAACTCGTGCAGAAATGCTTCTGGTATATTACTAAGTATACCGAATAGCTTTTCTGATTTCAAACCTACCTACCGGTCTGCAATAGATGGGCTACTGACCTAATACGATAAACACTCGGAATCAGTGTGCAACGAAATGAAAGGGAGCAAAAATGAGTGGATATCAATTCATCATGCCATACGATACACTCACCCAACGAAAGCTGAGAGGCCAGCTTACTTAACATCCAAGTGTTAGAGCTCAGTGAATAAATCGTTCTCGGTCATGTTTGAATTAAAGCGATAGTTGACATTGTTGACCATTGCCGCACGGAAGTCATGTGCTTTTTACACTTAACGGTCCCAGAGCTCAGAATTTGGTATTTGAGACTTTATAAATAATAATTTTAGTCCAGAATCAATGAAATCAACAAATATAGGTCAAGGACAAATGACAAAGGGATTCAACAGGAAATAAACATTGGCATGTTCAATACGCTGAAATGAATAAGAAGAATAAATACAGCATAGGCAAGGAATTGAACTAACAATATCGTAGAGACTTCTGCAAATGAGCACTCGGTGAATACAGAGCGGAACAATTAAAGTCTATTTCGTGATATGAAGAAAGCAGAGATGGAAGTGGTACGAACAGTACCTAAGCGAATTAACTAACGCAACTTGAACACTTCGAGAACACCATCTACTCTCAAGCAATAGTTGGTCGATGTCAAGACGTACGACTGTCATCGCCACAAATGTTATTATGGCTCTGTGCCACTTACCTTCGGTCGCGTTTTGTTGAATAACCGTCAGTGGACAAAGGTATTCTAAGTCGATGTTTTCGAGAACGTGACTCCAAAATCCCTCGTTGCGTAGGTCAAGTCGTTCGGGACACTTGCAATGCAGGTTGTTGAATCGTTGACATTGTGTGCAGTACCCAGGATCGACTGTCTATTAACTTCGGCATTGGATCACGATATTAGCGATACTACCCAAGCGTCAGCTACTGTTGCATTGTATGTGTCTTTGTATGGAAGTAAATGTATGCTGTATAACAGCCTCGCGATTACTGAACAAGAAAACGACGTACTGTATACTGTGTCAAGGAATACGTCTTACCTGAGTACGTAACCTTCGAATCCAGAAATTTTCCCACATAACGTCATTGTATTTCCTGTTCGTGGGTGATCTCTATTGCAAAAGTCGTTGGCCTGCACTAGTCAAGAATTTCATATGATTATTAAAGGGTTTTCTGTTCAAGTGTCTAGCTCGCTACGTTTTGGTTAATAGGAGATTTAGTGTCATCGTCAAGAAATATAGTCGCCGTTTTCCAGATGAGGCACACATAATATCCGTCGAATCTTCTATTGATAGTTTGTTTGAATTTTTTTCCACATTCGTTGATGCATTAATTTCCTTACTTCTTTGCCTCAATTCCGGAACTCCACAGTTTCGGCGGGCTCCAAAGTCAAGTATTTTTCCCACATGTTGCCCTTCTAATCGTCTAATTCAAATTTCGATTGAGATGCAATATTGCTTTGACGCCATAGTATTGTAACTCCATCCTAATTGTCTATTTCATCGTTTTGTTGTTCTGGTTAGAAATATAACGGTTTTCTGGTCTTCCCCGTCTTGCTGTGAGCGGAACGAATTCCGAAGAAGTGTTTTTTCAGAAGAACGATTAATGTGATCGTTCTTCAAATACAGTGGTTTTATCTCCTTCCCGCGAAAAATGAAATCTTGCACAAGGGAAGCGGTGATTTGATCCCGTGTAGAATTTTGGGACAACAGCGAAATCGGTTAGGCAAAACTTTCTATTTACTATGATGTGGTCTATTTCGTTATGGTACTCTCCATTGGGAGACTCCCATGTCCAGCGTTGAGCGTGGCGTTTCTGGAATTGCGAGTTACCATGGACTGTTCGTTCCATTCTAATCCCTGTGTCCCAATGTGACGTTCCTCAGACGTTCTTTTCGGTCCAATCTTGGCATTGAAATCTCCAATGATGACCTTGTAGAATGTATGGTCTTCTCTGTAGAACATCTCCAAGTCCATGCAGAACGCTTCGACTTCTTCTTCGTCATAGTTTGATGTTGGCGCGTAAACGCTGAAGATTGTCAAAGACGGTATTGATCCACATCTTTTTAATCGTAAACGTCCGATTCGGGTTGTAAGCTGTTCGAATGAGTCGATGTTTATGGACAAACTCGTGTTGACGAGAACGCCGACACCACTTACTCCTCTACTGTCGCATGTTCTGAGGAACAGTTCTTCTCCAGTGTCATAGACAGCGTTGAATGAGCGGCGTTCTTACTTGCATGAGCAAATCTTCTATCGAGGACTCGCATGCAAGTGAACGTGTATTGTAGCTGAAGATCGTGATTTTAGGCCTTTCAAGTTTAGGCAACCTAGAATTGCCCTGAGTTTCTAGCAGCCTCTCCGTACTCGTCCTACTCAACGCTGCGAAATTGAGGCTCTTTCGGGGTCAGGAGAATGATGCCCGTTTTTTTACTGTGTTTAGCGTTTGGTGTGCACGTATGGTTTGCTGTGCTATGAAAGTGGTACTGGATATACTCACGGTTAGCTTACCCGTGTCTCCTATAGTAGATGGGTAGCTCAGTTGCTACAGGGATCTCCTAACCGAGTCCCACATACTTCACAGTCAATTGATTGCAGGCCGAACTGACTCGCAGAATAAACCCTCATAAACGAGAACGCATCCACGCATGCATTCATGTATACGTGCTCGTAAACAGAAGGTATGTGCCAAATCGGCGTAGCAGAAATACGGAACCCTTCTCTGATCTACCTGTTTCTCAGAGAGGCAGATGTCCTTTTTTGTCTGCGATCGACCACGTACCATGGAGTGACCCTCGTTGCCTCGCGATTAATCGGCATGAGATCGCTCTACGAGGTTAGATCCATAAATATACAAAGATAAAGGGTAGAGCTCTCGTAGTCGATCAATCCCTGAGTGATGTGCCATGAAATTGACTTCACTAAGCATGGTTAGAGGTGATCGGAAGCATATCTGGCCAATACAGTGCGGTGGCCTACCGTTTTATCGAGTCATTGCTGCTGTCCTCGCAGACGGCCGGTATCCATTTGTCTACCTAGGAGTGATTGAGGGCTTGATGAACCTCGTGAACGGAAATCCACCCTAAGTCGTTGCTTCACTTATTGCGATAGATTACTTGCTTACGTGATACTTGAACGGCCCATCCTCACTAGTTGCGGGCCCCAGCATAATCACCATTGTTCGGAGATTTGCTGGTTAAGCCATTGTGGTTCTCTGGAATCCCGATGATAGCCTGACCAAAATCCGCCCCATGTCGTCACCACGGCAAGCAGTCGCAGCCCTTGGGGATCAGAGGGAGATTTGTCACTACTATGACACCAGGACGGTGGTGGATCATGGTATTAGTTTACTCGTAGCTAGGCTTCCTGACGGAAACGCCGGACTCCTTCTTAACATGGAAGATCCTGCCGAGGGAAGAATCCTCCCTGTACATCGCAGTCCGACACCCAGGAACACCTCCCAGCTACGATGAGGCGGTAAGCCGTTGTGAGGATTGCGATGAATTGTATACTGTTAATGCACTCTAAGGGCGTGTGTTGCGCAGTGGTCGGAGACGCACTGCAGCACGCACTTGAGATCGTTGCCCGCGCTCGTGGATCACAAAGCCTTCCATCCTTTCGGAGTCGGCAGATTGGTACCTGACTTGTACGGGAGAATAGCAGCACTCGCTCGATACATCGGTAGGCCACATGTGCATTCAATCACCTCTAACGATGCTAAATGAAGTCGAATGCATGGCGCATCTTTTAGGGATTGAGCAGCGCAGAGAATTTTATCCTTTATTCTTTTGTTAATACACTCTAAAAACTTTTGGCGCAAGTATCTTTGGAAGTGCTCGACATTTTCGAAAACGGTAGATTAGTTAGACAAATACCCCCACGTAACCCATACATTTTCAACCTAAATCGATTGCTAGGCAAGCAAAAAGTGATGGCACAAGACTGTCTTTGTCTCTCTGTCAGCCATTCGCGCGCTCCGTTGAGAACGTGCGCCTTGCGGCTTGTCGCAAGTGTTCCTTTTCATTGTTCGTCCGTCCGCTGACCCCGGATGTGAATGTTTTGTGCCAAGCGAAAGGGGCCGAATGGATGGTGTGCCCTCTATTGAAGATCATCAACAGGTGACGATTCTGATCCGTCAGGTCGGACCCCGAAACGCCACAGTTTTCAATCGGATTGTGAATCGCTTGGCCCGACAACGATCCATACAAGGTCGGTAGAGAACCTCTTCCCTTCAGTTCTTCATAGTCATGAACTTCTCAGCTTTCCGATGTTTTACGGCCGTTGTTTTTATTGTTGCTGAGTATCAGATCTGTTAAATAACTGTCTTCTTAGAGGCTATTTCTTTACCCATAGATGTTCTGCCATTTTATAAATAAAATCTCTTACATCTTTTTCAGTGAGTGACAATCCTAGACGAATATTCCACGCTAACTTCGTCACCAGTGTGAATCCCGAACTTACCAGATTTGGAGAGCTACAGGTTTTCCCGTTTTCCGATTTTAATCGTCGGTCGTGAACGCTCATTGCAACCGCTGTAGGCTCACAGACGCGTGCTGGGGCTTATCGGTGTGGCCTGCGCTCAGCCATCGACATCTGCTGGTCCGCTAAGAGCGACGGTACGTATTGCACGGGCACAATTGGTTTTCACGTTTTTCTAATCCGAATCGTACTTTCTGACAATTGCTGAGCGGCAGTATTGAAAGTTCACTCAAGTGCATAAGATGTTTTAGTATAAGTAATGTCTACAGAAAACAAGTCATAGTTTCTTTAAAAGGTTGAAGAAGGATGAAGCTTGGTTAATCCCTGAGGAATGCGCCATGCATTCGACTTCATTAGGCATCGTTGGAGGTGATTGAATGCATATTTGGCCTTTACAATGACTCACGGTGGCCTACCGATGTATTGAGTGAATGCTGCTTTCCTCCCAGTCAGGTCCAGTTTCCATTTGCCGAGCCAGAAGGGGCGGAGAACTTGGTGAGCCTGAGATGTAGTATCGATCCCATGTGGGGCGCTTCTAACCACTGCGCTACCCGCATCCTTGCAAAAACGTTGTATGTAGTAAAGTGCACTAACAACCACCTAGAGATTGTTAGCTGACATATCATGGAAAAATTAGGGAGTCATCCTACTACTCGTGTCGGCTTTGCGGTTCTGCTTGCTGTTCCTGCGTGATCTTCGTTTTTTTTAATCATATATATGTTCTATGTTAGGTGTCTTCGTCATCCGATGATAGCTCAGCAACTCTTACCTCGGAGCGTCGTAGATCTTCGTTGAGTACAGGTGCCACGATTGATGACCTTCGGAGCAACTATGAGAAAGTGAAAGTGACTGTGTTTTTGCGGCTTCCTAAAATTCCATTATATTAGATACATTTATTTCCATTGCAGAGTGATCACTCTCATACTCTTGTAGACAGTCGTTGCATCTTCTTGGGATACGATGAGGTACGATTTCTCTTTTCCTGCACGCTGTGCTCCATTCGTATGCCCTCAATAGATAGTCTGTTATTATGCCCAATTTGATTCGAAAGGATGATATTTCGAAGGGTAAATAAATAGATGCGTTTTGAAGGCAGATATCTCTACACATTTCTCTTCCCGAGAAGTATTCATTTTTCATCGACTTGAAGAGTCTGATGAGTTAGAAACGGGCATTCGAGAATTTATGCGTGCCATCTACTTCGTTCTGGAAAGTAAACGACTAGACTTGTCCTTCGAGAAGATGGTCAGTCGATCCGATATCTTACAACCTGGTTATTAGATTATGGTGGTTTGCGTGCTAGACACGAAAATTTAGCGTATAACCTATGTATTTTCAGGAATGTCCACCATGTCCAGTTTTACCCGAAGAGGAGAAGTTTCGGATTGGTGTAGAAAACAAAACTTCGAAGACATACAAGTACGCTTCAACTGATCGTTATTGATTTGTCATTGTTTTTCCAAATAGTTGTGGAAAATCGCTCATACCATGTCTTCTGAATTTTGTTACATTGCGTTCTTACACCATAAGTTTAAAATTGAGCGACCTCTGGTTTGCCAAAACGCCTTCCACATCGCGGTGTCTGCTAACGTTTCTGCTTTATATCATTCAGAAGGATTGAACGTCCATTTGGGTGGGTGAGCGCCATAAGCCTGCCCTCGTCACTTGGTCGGTGACTGTTTCCAGTGTTTGAGGCCATAGATTGTACTCTATCATGCTTCGTTAGTGATTGCACTACATTAATTCTCTGCTTTATCCACCTTTTCACTCTGCAATGTTCCACAATTAAACAATAACATGAGTGCTTATCGCGTCGTACCCGTTTTCCTTCAGACCTACCTCAAAGGAAGAAGCTATTTGCGGATATAGTTGATTGAATGTTTACTTGATGTGTCTTTAAATGTCCTAAATACCGTAGACTTTCTTCCCACCTCATTTTTTTTTCTGCAACAATCGGTCTATCGTAGCTTGAGGATATGTTGTTTTTCGCCTCATTTATGTGGTGAACGGAAGTCGCTGTATTTGTTGTAGTATATTTCTTGTAGTATTGAGATATCGCTACATCTTGTGGATAAGGTTTATTATCTTGCAATTTCTTCGCGATGGACAATATGACGTGTGGCAAAGTTGTGTCACCGGTTGGGAACGACGGCACAGCGGCGCGCTTCATGCACAATCATCAGAGGCCAGTTCACCTTGCGGTGTGCAACGTGGTCTGCTAGGATTCTTAAATAGCAAGTCTAATATCTGTTTTAGTCGCCATTGAAATGTACTCAAGAAGGTCTTTGCCTCGTTGTTAGTGTGATACTAAGTGCTCGTAAACCCGGACCCGTTGAGCTAGTTTCCGCTATTCCAAGATTTTTTATTATTTACCTGTAAAGTTGGACA
This sequence comes from Angiostrongylus cantonensis, assembly GCA_009735665.1. Taxonomy (NCBI): domain Eukaryota; kingdom Metazoa; phylum Nematoda; class Chromadorea; order Rhabditida; family Metastrongylidae; genus Angiostrongylus; species Angiostrongylus cantonensis. The sequence goes on from MQTX01000099.1 coordinate 173,230, forward strand.
GCAGTGTTAAAACTGTGTTAAGGGTTTTGTATGCCGCAATGCGATAGGGCAAACGAGAAAGTTTTTCGCGTTGGTGACTCCCTAAAGAATGCTCCTTGCATTCGCCTACCGATGTATCAGTTCAGTGCTGCTATCCTCCCAGAAAAGTCTAGGACGAATTTTCGGATCCAGAGAGATGGAAGCTTTGCAGAGCCTGGAGCACGGGATCGAACCAGTGATAACCTGTGTGTTGCAGCGCACCTCTGACAAATTCAGTACGCGCGCTACCACAGTTCGATACCGCTGAATTATCCTTTAGCTCTTTGAGGGTGGCAAACTTGGGGAAGGAAGTACAGTACTGGTACACTACATCTAACAATTCTTGTAGCTATGCTTCATTGGTTGTATTTGAAATGTGTTTTCCATTGTTAACCAATACGAGGGTGCTTCACCATATGTGCTCATTCATAAAGTAAAGCATCTGTTATGAAATGCGTTCAGATACCAGTATAATGCAAAATTGATGGTTAAGCCTTTACGAAGTTAATGCTATTAATGCACTTTTTTGGCAACAGGTAATTTAGTCGAAGCCAAAGAGTTTGTTGTTTATTTCTTTACATAAGTATGATATTTTATTGTTTAATAACAGCTTTACAACCCATAACTAAGTGGAAATCTGAGAGATGTGTGAGTTTTTGCAGGCGGAAATGTATTGGTCGCTCACGAAAGCAGAACTCGGACTATGCCATGCTTACAGGACTTCCTCAGTTGGCAATAGATTCATATGGTGCGTCCATTGAAATGTTGAAGACTGCTAACGACATGCTGTGGTTCGCAGGTCTGTTATCTATTAATGTAGAGTGTTATATTAGGTATTAGTTAGTGCAAAATAGTCTTAAGCTTACCGTTTTTAGTCGCTTAATCAACAGCATATCTATTCAGAGCCAATCCTTATACTTCCAGGAGCTTGCGAAGGATGGGCGTGTGCTGCCATGTCACTCCTTTACGATGGTCTTTCATCGAATAGTACGATGTATCGTGTGCCTAGTGTTAATCCTACGCAAATGAGGGACATCAACTCTAGTGAATATTCTTCTCCTGGACCATCTACAAGTATTGCTACCGGGTTGCAGTATTCTTTGAGGTGTGGACCCTTCTTGTGCTTTATTTTTCACTAATATTTTCATATTTAGACCGTCATTAGGTCATCAACGCCATCGCTCGGATGAAAACGCACGTTTGCCAATTGCTGATGATGGTGGTGAAGGCAGTGAGAATCGACGATCTCGTATGCCTTGGGCCGTACTTCGTGGGGAGAGGTTTTTTCGTAATTCCGCAGTCCTTTCTCCTTTATAAAAGAGGGATGTTACTTACGTATTTCCTCAAAGCAGGAATAGGTATTTTCAGGTTTAAGGAGAAAATTGAACCGTCTACTATTCTTGAAAAATTTGAACAAGCACTTGAAAATTATTCAAAGTTTTCATTTGCGGCGATGATTGAATATGACTGTATGATGAAAGCGGTCTCACTTTATCGATATCAGCGAATGTATGTCGAAATGGAGGTGCGTCTTTCTGTTAACATTCCAAGCTCTTATATTTTAGTACTTGTTTGATTTATCCTTTAGCATATTTATTTATGGAATCCGTAGCCCAGGGCAGTCCAAAAGGTGGTGGTAAAAAGCCCTCAGATTCCACCCAAATGCTCGTGAAAAATAAGTTCGAACATTTTTCTTATATGATTGATGCGAAAGAACGAGTCCATTGGAAAAATTGTTGGGATCGTATTGTGTCTGAGGACTTCTCACTATATCAAAAAAAAAAATTGCTTTTTTTCACATTCTACAGGAAAAATGTACCAAATTTCTTCGGATTCGGTTGACCATTTACGTTCTGTTTCATGTGAAATTAACTGTTTAAGGCTTTCCATCGTGACCATGTCAGTAAATATTTGGAAGATAGCTTCACAAGGTTTGATAATCATACCAAGGCGACTATCTGTAATAATTCTAGTACTTTGTATAGAGAGGTTAGTCTTTGTATTAACTTAATCTCACTGGGCTAGTGATTCACCTTTGTCGCTGGAGAAGCTTCTTAAGTTTAGGTAGGCTTTACACGAAAATGTTCGTTTTTTGCCCGCCTGAGTGTCTTATTCCGTCTTCAAATTCCCGACGGTCAACAAAGAACTCCACATGATTATCGCATTGTGTATCCCTTTCTGTATAGGTATGTTTTAGGAAAAAAATATAAATGAAATGTTTTGGCTGAAAAATATCCATTTGACGAGAACTGTTTTGTAAAGAGAATTTTCGACCTGGTTTCTCATTTCTGGCTACGTTTTCCCCAGTATGCGTCTTTGTAATTAGTAATATTTCATGTAGGACTCTTTCTGGGTATGGAATAAACGAGGACATGCGTGAAGTATCTGAAACTGGGGTGTCTAGAGGTCCAGTTCATCTACAAATCAAGGCTCTTCATGAAGTATATACTGCTGCTTCTAGGGCAGAGTTAACTGATGCGGCGATTCGTCATCTTTGCCACCTAATCCAGGTAGAGGACCATTGTTTTATTCCAATTGGCCCTTTTTTAAAAGGCCTCTGATGGTGTCCTGTGGCTAAAAATAACATTTCAGGTTTATTACGATGATATGGATCCATCTTTAGCGAATCGTTTATTCGAAGATTTACAAAATCTTGTTCGCATTAAAGGCAGCACACCACAACTTAATCAACGCATTTCAGTGCCCGTTGGTAATATTATCCTTCCACCCATACAACTAACAAGATTTCCTATGGTTAGGTTAGTCGAAATAGTCAAATTATATTTGCTTTGTAGTGTTGCGTGTGGAATTTATGTCCGTCCAATTAAGTGATCCCATGTTGTGTCCGCTTCCACCTCATCTTGCTCCTACTGTTATACATGCGAAGGTTGGCCAACCTGAACTATTCATATATTCACCATTTCAGCAAAAAAGGTCAACAAATGGTGAGTGAACTTTTTGAGCGTTTTGCTCCAATGTTGCATCACAGTGCTCATTTTCAATGTATTCCAGAAATATACTGGGTCGTCGACTGTGCTTGTGAAGTAGCAATTCTTATTTACAATTGCCGTCCTCATGAGCTAGTTGTCAGGTCGCATCATTGAATATTTTTCTTAGCGAATATTCACTGCTTCATTTTAAAATATTAACCCATTTAGGGAATTGTGTTTACTTGCTGACGGATGTGCTTTTGAGTCGGTGCCTATGCGTTTAATGCTGCCTGCAGCTGCAGAAGGTACAGGTCCAGCGAGGATCAAGCTCATAGGCGTCCCTAGGTTTTGTTGCTCTCGCTATTCTTGTTATTGTAATCGAAACTGCTTCACATTTATTTGTGTTTTTCTTCAGAACACCAGGCTTGCTAGCGATTACCGGTTATTGCTGTGAAGTTTTTGGTGTAAAGAACGTTTGTAAACTTTATGGGCCTAAAGGACCGCTAAAGGTGCAGGATTTTGTTAGCAAAATTAATTCGTTATTTCGCACTTTTTTCATACAGGTTGAAGTATTGCCTTCACTCCCTGTTCTCCAGTTCGAGTCTTCCTTGCCACGCGCGCCAATAGAGGAGGATTTGAATGAGCCAAGTGCTGAAATAACTGTATATTCTGGACAAGTGTGAGCTTTGTGCTTTGGCAGTACTGCGTAAAGTATTTTTAAATCTGTTTTACTTCTCTTCAGGTTTGAACATTCATTGACTGTGAAAAACACTAGCTCAACAATTTCCATAAAGAAAGTTCGTCTCCAATTATGGCAGCCAAAGGTAGAGTTTGTTGAAAATCTGTATGATTTCAGAGCATTTAGTATAACTCTTTCACTACCATCTGCATTGATTTCAATACGTACGCTGGTGTATCTTTCGGACCGTTCGTTTTGATTCCATTGCGCATCTCAGTTGCACTTCAATGACACACGGTGTGGTGAGTTCGACACGCGAAAATGGAGGTGGTCGTGAAAGGGTCCTTAAGTATTATAACAACTATTTAGTGTACAGCATTGACCAAAACTGCTTCTGCCCTTCAATATTTTCATGTAGACACATTACTTTTTGGTAACGTGACACCTTCACCACCCTTTGTATGCAGTCAGTGACTCGTCGAACACAGATTTTATACTGGAGTGGTCCATAGATAGGTATTCTGAGCTGTGCTTGCGAAAAGCCATTTAGGACGGTGGGATCGGTGAATTAAAAAAAAAACGCGGAAAGACACAGAAATACACTTCAACTATCACGCAAAACCATGCGGAGTGCTAGGAACATCATTATTAGATAATGGAGGAATTTCTTCCCATCAGGTGCAAGAGTCAGATCACACACAAGAGGAGTCCAGGGACATGGGAACATACGTACACAGAAGTATATCTACAAATCAGAGAGATATGGAGCGACATTCTCAAGAAAACAGTGCTTCGTGCCTCTTAAACAAGCTCACAGATCGTGTACGTCATGGTTTCAATGCGCATTATTGGGCCCTAGTGAAACGTGGGTCCGACGGGCCCGACACGAGAAATTGCACATGGCCGTGAAAGGGATAGTGATAGCCAGGTTTTTTTGCACGTTATTGCTTACTACCACTGTAAATCATTTGACGAGAGAAATGGTTCCAGCATATTTGATATAAGATTGCGAACGTTTCAATCTTTCAACTATATGATTTGTTCCTAATTAGTTTGTTTTTATTCTTATTTCAATGCGCCTTCTATTCAATTGCTGCTTTAGTCCAAACGTCATTCCTATACATAGTGATTGTACACACTAATACCATCTTATCCCTCCGAAGACGTGAAATTGATACCGGACTTGTCCAGGAACAAATCACTCTCTATTCCAAGTGAGAGTGCTCTAAACCGGCTATCTCAGAACTGCAGCGAGGACCCACTCGAGCAGCATTGAGCTAATTCAAGATGAAAAGAAAATGCTCAAGCAGCAGCCGAGCTCCACGTAAAAGTTGGAGGATCTTTGTGGATGATGGACGCGATGAAACGAATAGGATGTGAGAAGTGATGGCATCTGCACCTTAGTTGTGAGAGATAAATCGTGTGGAATTGCAAAAATATACCACCTCTGCGGTTTACATAAGCGTAGTATAATTCTTTATTCAAAAGAATTCAAAGTTTTGTGGTCATTTTAGATTAAGAAGTGATGTATTCGGGCGCCTCGTTGACTTAAAAGATGACAGTCTCAATATCGATCATTATCCGTACCAACTCTTTACAAAGTAGCTGAGAGAAAAGCAACGCAAGGGCCTTGGTGGTGCAGTGTATAACACGCGAGGCCCCAGAAAGGGTAATCGTGGTTCGATCTAGCCTGGGGTCCAAGTTTTGCGAATATCTCAGCACCATTTCATTTCACATAATACCCTACAATGATAATTTACTTGTGGCAATAAATAAAAGGTTAAATTTCTTTTTACAAAATTGCAAAGGCAAACCAAACAAATGTGAAGTTCTCATAGGTGAATGCGACTCGAATGCTTTAGCTTTTCCCTGCGTGGTATTTTTTTAGTTGTTCCATTGGTTGAGTCTAAGTTAATGGATACATGTCGCTTTAAAACCACGAAATCTGCTTGGAAAACCTTCATCTTTGCGAATTTATACCCAATACTTCTGCTATCGAATTGTTGGGTAACGGTCAGTGCACTGCTTCAGATGTCTTTTCGGCCACTAGATTGGCTATGTGGGAGATAACCATGCAATGTGACTGCGAGCTTACTCTAGTGAACCAAAAGAGAATGCTACAACACCGTAACACAAAGCATTGTTTCATAGAGATCGTCCGAGCCAGTTTTTATGCTTTGTGAACGGAACTCGTTCTCGTCTAAGCTTCAGTCTTAAAATCTCATCATTGAACTGCCGTCCTTCCAACTTCTGCAACTTCCCTCGTCATGTAAAAAAGAAATTCACAAATCACTAGGTTGTTATCCCAGGGTCATCTTGTTTTTAAGCACAAGGTTTTCTTTTTTCATGCTAGGAGTGGAGAGGAACTAGAAGTATAAAGGCCATTTGTGTTACTTGCAAAATCTTCTCATTGGATTCCATTTTTCTAACCATCAAACTTATAAAAAGAACTGTGCTTGGAATTCCATACGATATTTATCTATTATTGTACCTTGAGTTCCTCCTTTCGTTGTTTATTCTGTTTTTTTTTCAAATTCTTGGTTGACTCAGTGGATTAAAGGTTTCTGGTGGTCCATCGTTGATAGAGCTGACAAATCAGCCTGCTGATGAATCATTCTCGCTAGCTCCACTAGAAGAAAAAGATATAAGTTTCCGAATATTTGGTATCGATCCTACCGCAACTGCTGACGACGAGGGAAATGACGACAAAGTACGTTCCAATGACTTATACGTGTTGCAGAGAAATAAAACCGCCTTAACCTAGTTCATCATCAGTAACATCTTTAAATCGATTTCATTTCTTTAAGATTATTAACACTTGGCCAAGCTGAGTGGATTTTTGTTAAGATTAGCAAAATTTTAAAATTTCCATTCGGCAAACGGTGTTTGTGTCTTTGTCTCTTTGTGTACATGAATTTTAAAACTTTTGTATAGTTAAAATGGTTTATTGAAATTTTTGCCGTTTTTAAGGAAATTTAATGTTTGTCCAGAACAACCTTCTCCACTAACTGCTTCCAGATAGTTGAAACTGCTTTGCCACTTGCATCGACAGTTGCTGAGGCTCCCGATACTGATGCTCATGACCTCATACCATACACTGGTCGACTGCTTTCTTCTCAGTTCGTATTTCAATATGTAGCTGATGTAATTGGACCCGAAAAAGAGGTATATGAAAAGAACACTTTTCTGATTAACTCATTTCAGTCACGTATTTAGTTACCTCCTCGCAAGTTCTCTCAGTGATACGCCATCGTTCCATTGTGACAAAGTATCCTAAGCTGCAGTCTTTTTTTTTCTAAATTCGGCAGATTTGTCAGTTCCCACAGCAGGAAGAAATTCTCCTGTCCATAATTTTTTAAACACTTTGGACAGTTAGGACGTTCATTGCTCAACTGAGCAAAAACGTTTGTTGCGCTGCGAGTTTTTTAAACTGGACTAGTCCATTTAAACGTGGTTTTACATGTCTTTCTATTTGCTTCTTCTTGAATGCGATAGAGTTGAGCGAATTCAAAGTGTTTAATGCGGCTATTCTTAAAAACTACTTACCATCTAAGTGACGCCCAAGAGTTCGAAGTCAAGAGAGGGTTAGAGACGGGCTTTGAAAACTTAACATGTTTCTTATTTACAGACTTATGAGAGAACTGGACGTTTGTCTATTGCGGTTTGTGTTGTGCCTGCAGTCACTGTTTCTGCTTGGCACGTTTTACCAGGTGATGGTCCATTCACGAGATATATTGTCGTCGATGTAACAAACAGCACAGAACACGACTCAGAATTGGTTTACAGTTCTAATCGAAGAATGAGTGTGCTTCCTAAAGAGACTTGTCGGCGAGTTTTTTTCAAATGGTTTGTCAGCTCATTGACGATGCTTTTCTTTCATCGGTAATTATTCTCCTTCAGAGTTCCCCTTTTGTCTCCTTGCTGTTCAGATGTTGCCGGACGAGCTTTTCATGCTGCAACACAAAAGGACAGCCACATGATGCAGAAACTTGAAGTTCGTTTAAGATAGTGATGTTGAGGGTTATTCAAAGTCCTATTTTATGCATTCATTTTGATACCTCTTTCTAAAGCAGCAGACAGATGTTTAGGTTGAGAAACTGCGAGCTACTCTTGAGCTTCATGTTGCCAAGCATTTGGACATACGATGGGCGATCCCTGCTATGAATGTGGGCTTGTGAAGCATTTTATACCAGTGGCGATCATCGTCAAAGACTTGCTTTTACATTTCAGCTTGAAGGATTAGTGCCAGTAGGTGCATTATTATCGTCAGTGTCTCTCTTGAAGCAGCTTGTTCTGCCGGCGATATCCTTAGGTACAGCAGTTTTATCCACCGTATCTGATTTTAGGTGTTCCGAGGTGATTTTCAGATATTTCCGTGAACGGTACGCCATATTTAAGCGAAGATGACATTTGTGTAGGAATTGGTGAAATTATACACATAAAGGTCGTAGTTATTTCATCACTTGAATGTGAGCCTTTCTAATTATTTTCTTAGCTAGTGATGTAGGAATTTTTTTAACTAAAGATGTTATAATTTCCAATTTTCAGACGATTTTGATGGAATTTTAACACTCGACTGCTACCAAGAAATATCGAGCTTCTTCGGAACAGTAGATAAATCCGAAAATCTGTTGATTATTGGTCAGCGCAAGATTCCATTTATAGTACCGAAAAGCGTAAGTTGCCCTGTTTTCCTGGCTACGTCTTCCTTTCCAATTGAATTGATTATGGTGTGTTGGTTTCATTTTTCGAGAACCAAGACGCAATAGTTGTCCATTTTCGACACATCCCCTCGTTTAGCACAGAGGCATATATAATAAGCCAAATTCTGCTTTTTGTTAAAATCCTGCAAATGCTGCGTGAAATTTCCTAGAGCTGTAGATGTACCTTAAGTGTCAGAAGCTTCCATAGATCCCGTTGTTTGTTTTGACTAGAAAAAAACTACAATTTAGCCTCCACACCAGACGTTGCCAACACCACAAGGCGAATTGTCGTTTCATGTGATGTTTCGTGTTGAAGGAGTTCATAAAGTACGACCACATATTGTCAGCAGGAATGGAGATGAATCGCTCTTTGCAGATGAAATCTTTGTTTCACCCGTTGGTTTTAGTGTGTCATCCAAAGCTCATTAGAGAGAGTTATAATATACGTAAGAGATTAATAAGGCGCTTATTTCGTGCCTTTTATCTTTTGTAATTGGATAGATGTTTTCATTGTTTGAAATTCTTTCCAGCGCATATAAGGTTGTCAAGAAATTTTTTTTTTTTTTTTGCTAGTGTCTTAGAACAACAGAAGGATCCCACCGGTCCAAACCACTTAGCAGTCCATCTTAACATCTTTGCATGTAAAAATATGTTGGAGGTTCGGATGGACCATTACGCCATTTTCAATAAATCCATTAAACCGCAAGAGTCTAATATCTGAGTAGAATCCTGTTTGCAAAACAGTAAACTTTCCAATCACTAAGGCCATCGATTGCCTACGATGAGGAGTTGGAGCAAATCCGGTCTCAAGTTTCAAAGGTGAACCACAGTGTGTATATTACGTAACCAGGGGGTGTACTCAACGTAGTAGAGGATGGCGGAATTTCGAATATCTTCAAGCCGTAGCAGAACCCTCACGTAAGCTCGACTACCACTATGTGGATGACGATTACACGGCAAGGAGGTCTATGGGTAGAATGCTAGTCATTAACTCTTGGATTCACAGAGGTTCTTCTCAACCTTTCCGTTCTATTGCGTGCGAAATAGAATATGCCATGCAGTTGTCAATAGCTTACGCCTAGAGGTCAACTTAAAATTCACTTATGAGTAAGGAAATCATAAGACTATATTTACGAAACACATCTTGTTTTCTTGTGTTCACATGTCCATTGCATTAATTACGTTCTTAGCTCGTCAAGACACCCAGCTGAATGAATTAGAAATAGATTGACCTGCAGAAGAAAAGCAGCTTGGCCACACTGTAGTACAACACTAGGCCTTTTGGAATATAATTGCGAATTTACAACAAGAACTGTCATGCAGCAGTAGGTTCACCGTTTAGAGGGCACGTTCAATTTCACATTTATCCTGAAAATTTAAGGGTGACAGTTCGACTCTAGATGGGGTAAGAAACTCGTGCTAGCATTCTTATCTCTAGATTCTCTATCTCTTATTTAAAAACGAAACAGATTTATTTGATTGTGCATAGTATCACAGATTTGAGCCACATATGAATAGGTATGTGAATAAGGACATAAGCATTAATGTGTTAAGACTAGAAAAATTTTCTTCTGACGTTGACCCTAAGTAAAAATCGCTATGCGACTAAGCATATACACACAGATTTGTTAAAATCAGAAATTTTTCAGAATATTGTCAGAATTAATAGAATGAAATGGAAGGAGATATGTTATATGACCCGATGTTCAGTTATATGACCATAGTGAGCTAGTGAAAATATATTTGGATGCTGCAAACAAGTACACAATTTCTCTTACTAGCGTCCCTTCTCCTGAAGAGAACCGGTGCCCTCCGGAACGTGTAACAATTCATCGCTCTCAGAATCGAGTGATTCACTGGAGCGCAGTATAGGCAATGGCGCTAATCGAGGACCTAAGTGTAAAAAGAATATTAGACGAATAATTAAGGATTCTGCTTATGTGCACCAGTTGGAATGGTAGGTGTTACAAAATATTAGAAGTTTGGAAGCACGGAAAAGCACAAAGGACAACTTTGAGAAACAACCATTTGAGAGAAGTTTCAAAAACATATTTAAATCGTACCACGACGGGACACAGGGGACCGTCCTCTTACATAGATGGACGGTAGTTGTGCACGGATATGGGACCTACACATGTCATTTTCACTTTAAGTATCACCTTTGATGTTAAACTTTAATGTCATTGGACTGATAGATAAGGTTTCGAAGCAATGAATGTACTGATAGATATTTCCAGAATTATGTCAAAAAAGTGTCGAAACAAAAAGATGAACACACCGTTTCGCAGACGATATGCTTCTTTTTCCACGTCGTCCGACTCACTTCGGAGTGCAGAATATCTGAAAATCTCTGGGGCTTAACACAACTACCGAAATTCGGTGGGCATAATGCATTATGGGGGAACAACGGCTGTGTAACAACTCATCGCTCTCAGAATCGAGTGATTCACTGGAGCGCAGTATAGGCAATGGCGCTAATCGAGGACCTAAGTGTAAAAAGAATATTAGACGAATAATTAAGGATTCTGCTTATGTGCACCAGTTGGAATGGTAGGTGTTACAAAATATTAGAAGTTTGGAAGCACGGAAAAGGACAAAGGACAACTTTGAGAAACAACCATTTGAGAGAAGTTTCAAAAACATATTTAAATCGTACCACGACGGGACACAGGGGACCGTCCTCTTACATAGATGGACGGTAGTTGTGCACGGATATGGGACCTACACATGTCATTTTCACTTTAAGTATCACCTTTGATGTTAAACTTTAATGTCATTGGACTGATAGATAAGGTTTCGAAGCAATGAATGTACTGATAGATATTTCCAGAATTATGTCAAAAAAGTGTCGAAACAAAAAGATGAACACACCGTTTCGCAGACGATATGCTTCTTTTTCCACGTCGTCCGACTCACTTCGGAGTGCAGAATATCTGAAAATCTCTGGGGCTTAACACAACTACCGAAATTCGGTGGGCATAATGCATTATGGGGGGACAACGGCTTATTTCTTATTTATACCAAATTGTTCAGGAGTTAATGTCAGGTTTCTTGTATTTTTAAAATGGCATATCTCAGCTCAGAGTAATGTTTGCGAATTAAATAACAACCTTTGGAATATACATATTCCAGCTAACGATTAACAAGCTTATTTATTACCATTAGTTCATAATTCTGACCTTCTGGAGGTGACGAAATCATTGAAGGAAGTTTCGACCTCGGCTTGGCTTGTGAGGCACACTTGTGCAATGAAATGCAATGGATAAGTGGAAGCCGGCCTGCGGGACGTTTGGCTACTGTGGTGTGTGAGTAGCAGAATTTCGTAGATCACCTCGTTCGACTTCTAGGCATCGGTAGTGCAACGTATGACCACGTTTTATCGTAGAGGACTGCCACCTTTCTGTTGACCAATAAGAGGACGTCGAAGTTTATGATGCATTTTGTCGATCTGCTGGACGTACCAATGTCGTAGTGGTTCCACGAAATTTTAAAAAGTACAGGATCAAACTTGCTGCAGACCACCAATCGGTCAACATCACCTTATTCTAGCGCAATTTCGGCTTTGAAAAGTGCTGTGGAGCTTCGTCGAGGTGCTACCACAGAGATGATCGTCGACAGTTATCACAATGGTTCCATTTCTCATTGCATATCATAATATGGCCAAGAAGCCGGGTTGTTCTACTTGCAGAAAAGGGACCAAAGATATTTCAAAACGGCGATTTCTTTGGTTGTCATTCAACTCACGCCGAGCTTCCTCGACATTTCCTCAAGATGAATAAACCACTGTTTGCTTGATGAGCAGACATGAAGTTATTATTATTATTTATTCGGAATAGCTCAACAATATGCTTCGGCGGTTTCACGTTCTTTAATGCTTGGAAACATGTAATTCACACTGGATCTACTCAGTAAAGCACTTCCCTAACCTCAGCAGATATAATTTAATACATTAGCAATAAAGGTGGGGAGTTCGCAGCTATTCCTTGTCAATTCGATGTCGAAGTAACGGTTAAACATCTTCAAGATGCTCCTCTTTGCCGTCTGTTATCGCAAAAGAATTCGAAGGTAAGCACCAAAAGTTAAACGAGTGGGTCAACGTGACAAGCGCTGCTGAATAGCTTGATTTATAAACCTTATACGCGTTCGCTTGTTTAAATAAATCTCAGGCCATTTCACCAACACCCAACGGTGCCTGGATCATCTACTAACGCCGTTGCCATTCGTACAGGGGACATTCCAGTGAACTGTTAGTACTAGTACTGTTATACTTTAACCGTACTTTGACTATAACAGGCAAAGAAACACGCGCCTTTTACACAAAGACGAAATCACAATATTCAGAGAAAATGAAGCTGTTTTACAACGGACATGTCTGTCTGAGTTATTCCGTTCACTGATGCTCAACCTTACACATAAACAATTTCACTATCACGATAGACGTAAGAGTGACTACGAAATATTCCGGCTTGGCACTCGAAATTATAGCAGTCATGGAACATAACTACTTCCCTGGAGGTGCATCATGATCATGATTACTGGAAAAATGACCGTCTTTATGGTTATCCAGATTTCAACTTAGAATTAGTTACCAATGTAAAGCTCGTCAATAACTTTTCACTTATGAACAAATAGAACACAACTTTCTAGTGATCCACTGATTCATGAACGGCAAGTCGTACAATGGCATTCTGCACGCTTTGGTTAGCTTAGCGATGAGAAAATAGAGTCTTTCGAACTTAAGAAAGAAAGACGTACCACTTGAAAGGCTATGAAATTTTCTAGCTATAGCATTACGCTCACCTTTTTCGACGCTTGAATCGTCTTCGGTTAACTTTATTCCAAAGTGATCTTCTTTTCGTTAAGAAACATATTACCGCTGTCACCGATAATGAAATGGAAATCATCCAGAAATATAGTGAAGACCATGCTGCAGACAACAGGAAACAGTTAGACCACAGAATGTAATGTTTTTGATGAATTTTTAATTAATCTAGCAATATTAAAAATAATACAACTAAGATGATACTGAGATATTTGCAAAACTCCAGACCGCAAGTGTCTGCGGTGGTGGAAGAACGCGCTAATGTCCTCTCTGGGGAGTAACCCCTTCACTACCAACACCATGCGTGTCCTTCGTTCCGCTTATCTCTCAGCTAGTTCTATCGATAGGCGTCATCAGCAATCATCCGTCAACGGAAGTGATCTAGTGAGTCCAAATCGGCAGCGAACCTAGTTAAGCTGAGGCTGGAGTTGAAATCACAATCCTAACTTTTTTATTTACCGCCTGTTATAATTTACAAAAAGATTAAAAATAGTGGTTCTTACAAAGTTATAAAGAACCTCACCGCAGTCTTCGGTTATGAAACCAGCAATGAAATACGCGAAAACATTTCCCATCCAGAAACTATCACACTCACATTGTTTAGAAACATCGTTGCATTTTCCGTGGCCAGAACAATCTAACTTACAATCTAGAAATATTTTGAGAATCTCGCTATGATACGGATAAACTAAACAAAATTGTAAGAAAGAAGAAAGATATGTTGTCAGACTAACATAACGTTTGAATGACCGAAATTTGGAATTCGGATAGCATAGTTGTCTCCCTACGTAAAATAGACACTACACGTTGAGCGCTCACAACACTGCTTGACTTTGACAACTGTTTTCGTTGAATTCTTTGCCCTAGAAAATATCCTCAAATATGAAGGCAAAGCTAAATGGCTTTCGAAAACAACAGTAACTGAAGGAACGACCTGGTATTTGAGAAAAAAAAGGGACAGCGGTAAATGCGAAATGTCTATCACCTTTTTTTGAATAACTTCGCGCGTAAAATACAGCCCACAACCTGCCGTCTTGGGCTAGCAGCTCGAACTTTGTGAAACGTACAACTACTGAATCACTTTCCTAGGTAAGATATTGGTGAGAAAATCATATTCCTAAAGGAACATAAATGTAAACAAGCATTTACTTAGTAATGTACACATTACTCGCAACATGACTTGGTTGGAGATTAGATCTACTACGGAGTAAATTAAAATACCTCGATAGATCCCGCTAAAGTTGCTTCAATCCTGTCCTGTAATTTTCGCCGAAGTCGATAAGTCCACTCCGTGATATCCTTCGTCATCAGAATTTCTACTGATTCCATGTCTTCTTCTCCTGAAACAACTCTCATTCCCTTTTCATTTTGATTATTATATTCCAAAAAGGGTAAGTGTGCGTGTGGCGCAGTGGTTGGTGGTTGGAGGCGCCACTGCGACACGCACGTGGAGTCGATCCCTGCGCCCATGGCCCACCAAGCCTTTCATCCCTCCGGGGTGGGCAAATTGGTACGACTTGTCTGGGAGGATAGCAGCACTGACTCGATACATCGGCAGACCACCGCGAGTCATTGTAAAGGCCAGATATGCATTCAACAACCTCAAATGATACTTAATGAGGTCGAATGCATGACGCCTCCCTCAGGGATTGATCAACGCCGAGAGCTTTATCCTTTATCCTTTATATTCCAAAAATAACTAAAGTGTTAACAATAATTGAAACAAATGAAAACCAATAGTTTGTTGGTCATTAAACTGTTTGTCCTATCAATGGTTTACCGTCTCATAGTGGCTGCGAGGTGTTCCTGAGTGTCGGGATGCGATGCGATTCATCCTTATGCGAGGTCTCCCAGGTTAAGGAGTCCGATGTTTCCATCAAAAAGCCCAGTTAGGAGTAAACTAAAATCAAGACCCACCACCGTTCTAGTGTCAAACTAGGTGCGTGGTGGCAAGTCTCCCTCTGATCCACGAGGGCGACAACTGCCTGTGGCGGTGATGATCTGGTGATGACTATAGCCAGGCTGTCCTTGGGATTCCAATGAACCACAATGACTACGCTAGCAAAACTCCGAGAAATGGAAAATATGCTAGGTCCCGCAAAAACAATGAGGACGGGATATCTAAGTATCCAGGTATCCAAGTAGAACTGGTTGCTCTAATCCTAACTTATCCCACTTATTTCCAATCAGACGACGGCGAAATATTTAACAGATTTAATCCCAACACATCCAATAGAGTTTCAATTTCGAATTTCTACAATTCGAAATTAGATTAAATAAAAAATTAAATTAAACTGCGGCAATCCTACAACTTGTTTACAAACGAGTTAAATGTAAGCATCTTTAAAATAGCACGTTTTGTTTACTATCAAACAATATGAAACCGCACTACATATAATTGTGCTGCTGATCAAAGTGAAGCAAAATACGACTATTAAATGGAAAGTCACCTGCAGTTACAGTGAGTCCAACCAGTATGGAATCGCTCGCTTTCTGCTGATCGATAACTGTGAGGTTGTAAAAGTATGTACCTTTCACCAAACCGGTAATGAACATCACTGCGCTATTCTCGGAACCGTCCAAAGGAATCTTCAAAGAGGCTTAAAACTGCTCAAAGAAATATCGTATTTACTTCCACGACCGACTTTCGTACTTACTTTCGATAGGAAGCAGACGCCACACTTACCATACATGCCGGGATATTATCAAACGGCTGCCAGTGAAACGTTACAATACCAGCATCGTCTGTAGATGATGTAGCATTGAGAATCGCTATCGCCGTTGGAAGATGAACAGTGATATTAGGCGCTCTCGCAATTGGTGGCTCATTTGCGCCTGTAAAGGAAGTATGCGAAGGATTCCCGTTTCGGGAAAGCTTTCGAGAAACTTACTTCGCTCCACGGAAATAAATGCAGATGCGGTTCCATTCAAACCTCCGTCGTCCACAACAACAATTGCAAAGTGGTAAACTCCTTCTTTGAGGTCGGAGGCGGTAGCTTTTGCTTTATCAGCGTTTATTAACAACGCTTTCGAGGGGCCACTAACAAAACGTAGAGTAGCTCAGCTAAACAGAAAATTCACCTATGAACAGGAAAGATCATACTCGATTTGTGTCCACATATAGCTGACAATGCTGCCATCGTCCTTCGCGTTCCCTTCGAGAACTACTGCTGATTCAGGAAGAATGACCGTATGATTCCCACCAGCATAAGCAACTGTAAGAAATCAAACTAATACCTTGCTAATAAAGAAAGGAAAACTTCTTGCAACAAGAAAACCCCAATCTCAAATTTCTACACCACCTATGAAAAAATTTTGCACTTGCCTGGAGGAAGATTCTGAGGTTTGTTTACGAAAACACTGATATGTGCTGAATCTTTCTGTCCTTTCGTGTCTTTCACATCCAATTGGAACTCATAAGGACCGAAACGCTCATTTGCTTGTATGTTCCTCAATGTCAGCATACTTGTTGTAGAGCCTGAGCAGTGTATACGACTAATAACACTACATTACATGCAATTATATTTTTTTTCCTTACATCACCAGACATCAAATGTAAAACTCTTGGAAGATTCCAGCACTTCTTGCAATAAATTCGTTTCCTTGTAGTCACCAACCACGAAAGTCTACGAACTTTTCTATGCGTAACTTGGCTGGAGTATGACGAATTTTTCGTCTTCAGCACACATTTCGTTGAACGTTGGTCGACTCGATTATACCTGGACTCCGAAGAAACCCAAGCTAAGACATCCCCATGTGTATCAGAAACAGTGACCTTTCCCAGACAAGTCTGACATCACTTTCTTGACCATGGACGGATGACAGCCTTTGTCTGTCCAGGGCACTGTCTAACCACACCTGGGTAGATTGGGTCATCCGCATCATGAACGATGTCATTAGCGTTGCGCAATCCGTTCCCTATTGATATTTCAAATTTCACCTTCTTAAATACCGCATATAAGCCATGACCAACGTAGAAACCCCAATTATTCTTTTAAAACGAACACTGTAGTCAGGGGCAGGTAGCGCAGAAGTGGCGACCTTACTCACTACGCTACGACCTGGGTTCTGGTTCGACCGCGATTCGGGTTCACTATGCCCCCAACCCCTCCGAGGTCGGGAAATTTGTAGCAGATTTGTCTCGGATGACGAGACGAAATGATTTGCGAAAAGTCGTAACAGCTGGCGACTGCAAGTGATGAGTCTGGAAACCTCCTAACATAGTTACTCTAGGACTATGCAGAAGGAGAATAAAAATCTTCAAGCATGAACCGAACGACCACATAAAAACCGAATACCTTCACAGAATACGAATGCACAGAAACGAATCCAATGCAAGAACTGTTCCGCACAATACATTATGTCGAATCTTGTTTAAAAAAATGCGGTCTAAAACAAACCAGCAGTGTCAATAGACAGTTTTTCGGATAATTTATCAACGCGGAACCAATTGTATGAAACAATGCCCTGAAATGATTTAATATAACCGTATAGCAACAACCAGAATTTCACATGTTATATCTAGAAACACATAAGGGG
The DNA here is from genome assembly GCA_009735665.1 of Angiostrongylus cantonensis. Lineage (NCBI taxonomy): Eukaryota > Metazoa > Nematoda > Chromadorea > Rhabditida > Metastrongylidae > Angiostrongylus > Angiostrongylus cantonensis. The sequence goes on from MQTX01000099.1 coordinate 190,921, forward strand.
AAATTCACCTTATCATCTATAGAACCGTTACCGCATAGACTGAGTTCCGTCAAAGGCAGACGAACTGTAATTGATCCGGAGTGTTCTGTACTACCACACTCGTTAATATGAGCCTTTGGTGGATCGTCACGTTCAGCCTCAATATGCACACGAGCCGAAGTTGACGACGTTAACCCTCCGCTGTCAGTTACGACAACACTGAAATCTTCACTCTTGTAGCACCTATGATTAAAAAGCCGTTTCGTCTTGAGCCTCTCAATAACCTGAACACGTAATTCCCTACAACCATATTGTCTACAGTCACTACGCTACGACCTGGGTTCTGGTTCGACCGCGATTCAGGTTCACTATGCCCCCAACCCCTCCGAGGTCGGGAAATTTGTAGCAGATTTGTCTCGGATGACGAGACGAAATGATTTGCGAAAAGTCGTAACAGCTGGCGACTGCAAGTGATGAGTCTGGAAACCTCCTAACATAGTTACTCTAGGACTATGCAGAAGGAGAATAAAAATCCTCAAGCATGAACCGAACGACCACATAAAAACCGAATACCTTCACAGAATACGAATGCACAGAAACGAATCCAATGCAAGAACTGTTCCGCACAATACATTATGTCGAATCTTGTTTAAAAAAATGCGGTCTAAAACAAACCAGCAGTGTCAATAGACAGTTTTTCGGATAATTTATCAACGCGGAACCAATTGTATGAAACAATGCCCTGAAATGATTTAATATAACCGTATAGCAACAACCAGAATTTCACATGTTATATCTAGAAACACATAAGGGGAAATTCACCTTATCATCTATAGAACCGTTACCGCATAGACTGAGTTCCGTCAAAGGCAGACGAACTGTAATTGATCCGGAGTGTTCTGTACTACCACACTCGTTAATATGAGCCTTTGGTGGATCGTCACGTTCAGCCTCAATATGCACACGAGCCGAAGTTGACGACGTTAACCCTCCGCTGTCAGTTACGACAACACTGAAATCTTCACTCTTGTAGCACCTATGATTAAAAAGCCGTTTCGTCTTGAGCCTCTCAATAACCTGAACACGTAATTCCCTACAACCATATTGTCTACAGTAAGAACAGGCGTGTCCATTGCCTGTATAGGAATACTTGGTCCCTCGTCTTGCGTCCATTTATATGAAACGATCTTATCATCATCGACACTTCCTAAACAGGACACAAGAATAATGAAGCTGAAAAACCACAACCTTACAGAATCCGTATACTTCCAGAAGAAAAGCACCTCCCGCATCCAGTATTAGCCTTGTGCCTTCGATGCCACGTACAGGAGATTCAGGTCGTATCACAGCTTTTGGTGGCTTATTAGACGATTCTGGAGGCTTAATTAACAACGTATATTGTTGCTGACCAGAATGCGTCTCATTTGAAACCGTCACACGGAACACCATCTTTCCTTCCTTCAACTGAAAAGAAGACATTTGCAAGGCGTATACACATACCTCTCACATTGTTAAGAGTTCTTGGTAATCAACATTTTAGTGCAAGAGGAAACCAGTTCGATAAAGTATGCTGTGGAAGACAATCGCTTATGCTACCCATGAAGTGACAAAACCCAAAACCACCACACTTTAAAAGGGTTAGGTTTCCCGAACTAAAGGATGAAGAAAAACATTTCACATACAAACCTGTGTGAGCTCCAGTACTGGGCGTTTATACGACAAAGCGACCGCTAGTCCTGCACCTTCAAGTAGTTCCCAGAGGAAGAAGAACGAATTTTCTATTTAAAAAAAAAATTAGATCCCAGGCTGCAACAACATGACTGTCAAAGCTTCTACTATAAGATAATATACAAAATTGTTCATACAATAAAATGGAATGTGTTGAATTCAAACCAAACCGTGTGGAAAGTTTCCGTATGACAAAACTACACTAGCATTAACAGAGTTAACTGGTAATCGCACAATCGAGGGTCCTTGCACAGAAAAATTCAAAGCACTCTAAAATGTCATAAGCACATTATTGAACCTTACAAATTCACCATGAATAAAAAGAGAGAACAACCTTTGCACCCATAACAGAGGTATCATTCGCTGGAACCGATGAGGTAATCAAAGTTCTCGGAGCCAAAATTAAAGGATGACAATGGCCACCATGAAAAGCATTGGTAAACCCATCTAGACACCTGCACACACCAGTCTGCAACAGAAAGTCTGTTTTGCATTACATTGATGTAAGGGACTGAAAAACTACAAAAACCATACCTCTTTAGAATTGTTCGTTGCGCGACATTCCTCGTGGTCTTTCGAAGAGCACGGAAATCCGGTTTTCAGGTTGCAAATCACATCCTTCTAGAAACGATACCATATTAACATGGTCAAAAAGGAATCAATTGCACCTTCAGACCGTAAACCTTAAACATTCACAACTAGACTCCAACGCAACTTTATTGATTGAAACGAAAACCACTCTGAAGCACATAATTTTTGTAACCACCCCACATTTCTATCCTGATAATATAAGATTTTGATGGCCCTGAATCATTGAAGCGCGAAGCCCATTTTATCAGAACCGTGCTTGCCAAAGGTTTCCCATGAAAATAATTCTCTGTGCGAAACATATTCGTATACCGGCTTGTGCAACTTCTACATCATTAGCTGTTAAAATTCTAATTCCTTTTCACCGCATAAAAACAATTTGAGCTCTTTTTACTAGAGAAGTTAGGATACATGAGCTTCAATATTTATGCTGGTATTTTACCGATTACTTTCCGGGTTTTTTCCCCATGATTCCAAGTGTTTTATTGAATGATTCGCTCTGCCGAAAATAGAAAAGTTAACTTAACCAACTTTCGAACTAAATAAGGCTTTAAAAAATTCTTGTGAGCTCCATGTCAGTTCAACCACTCGCTTTTCAGAACATCGCTGACTGTCGTATAAAATCCAATTTTCTTCATATGTGATGCATGATGCGTCTGAGAAATGGGTACCATTGCTGTCGTGTAAAGGAAACGCGAAACAGAATTAAGAACGATGACACCGCTGCCCTCAATTCAGTTGTTGCGGTACGCACTAATCAACCCTTATAAAGTTTCCAATGAAAAGTTACTGGAACAGTCCTTGGATGGCACCTCGGTTATCACCTTCACTTCGTCGTCGTCCAACGTTGATAAGAGATTGAATGGGCTTCTCTACCGTGTCTAATATCTCCGGGAGAAAATCTTAATACATACATGAGCTTTTTTAATTTTGTGCCGCGACAGCTTGGAATTACGCCACCACTTTGCCACGTGTGGGTAAAGATTAAAATTAATGCACACGATCCATTTCGCCACCAAAAATATGTACGCGCTTTCCATCAAGCTTTGCCCTTTATAATTCGACTTTTTGGCGCAATTTTGTGCTCATTACCGTCAATTTCCATCTTGAGCGTACCATTTTCCTACATGTATCCTTTCGCGATTGTGGTGCACATACAATTCATGTGTACGGTGGAAAAAAAAAACTTGTCCGCAACCCAACCTGATTTTGTGAGCCTTTTGCATGAATGTTGTGAGATACGTGAAGTACACTTCAACGTTTTTTTAATACCTGCATATGCGATAAAACACAGGCGTGTGTACATCAATGGCCAGAGTTGTTTTGCAGCTCGCAAAGGTTTGCCTCTGTTAGAACCGCGTCATGGACTTACCAAACATGCCATCCCAGTGCGAATGGAAATCAGTGCCCAGACTTGCCTGGGTGATAAAACTACTCACATAATACATCGGTAGGGCAATGCAAGTCATTTACTGTACGGGATAAATATGCATCCATCCACCTCGACGATGCTTGATGAAGCCAAGTGCATGACGCACCATTAGAGGTTGATCAAGACAGTAAGTTTTACTTTTTCATTTTATGGAACAACTATAGTCAATTATAGTAATTGCAAATTAAGTAACAATTGGTTAAGGTATCCACAGCCTTCTATTCCAAGTGAAGTGAAGATAAATTGGAAGAAAGAAAAGAGATTGAGAGCTAAGTTTTTCGCAGTTAAGAGAGGTTTTGTATTGTTCGCAACGCATAATGTCTTAAAATAATAGACTCACTTTAAAATAACAGATCCAAGCTCACTTTGAAAATTTTTCATTTAAATAAAACCAATAAATAAGCCGACATATAGATCTTTACCAAAACATAGAACTTCCTTTACTACAGGACAATGTTTCGATTTTCTGTAGCAACAAAACATAATCTTTCCGCTTCTATTCGCTAGGCTTAATGATGGTAGAAGTCCCCAGAACTTAAAACATCAGCGGATTTATTATTAAAATGGGTTGCGGAAAAGAATTCTGTATGCATTACAGTGACACAGCAAATTCTGTTTTGTAAGATTACCATACTTTCAAATTTTGAAGCAATTTCATCATTGAAAAATCGTTGGTAGTTGTTAAAAACAAAGATGGGAGCAAGTGTGTTAACGGATAAAGATCTCGGCGTTGATCAATCCCTAAGGGATGGGCCATGCATTCGACTTTAGTAAGCATCGTTGGAGGTGATTGAATGCATATCTGACATTTACGATGAATCGCGGTGGGCTACGGATGTATCGAGCCAGTGCTGCTCTCCTACTAGACAAGTTCGGTTCCAATTTACCGACCCCGAGGTGATGGACGATTTGGTGAGCCACGGGAGAGGGGAACGATCCCGGGCGTACTACCGGGCACCTCCGACCACTGCGCTACACGGAGCCCTGCGGGTGTGTTACGTACACTTTATGCTGAACAGAAATTGCTCGAAATACTGCATTCGAATAGATCCCCTTCAAGAAGATAAAATATAGATTCGATGAACACCTTAACTACAAAGCATCTATGGACTTAACTCTTGCCTTCATAGGAATCTGTTGCATGAAAATACGAGGAAATCATCGCAGTGAAAACAGCACAGAGCTTTTTCAAGTCCTGTAATTTATAGTCGTCCCAATTAGATCACAGCTGCTACTGGAAGTGAATGGAATCCTTCTTGGATACGCAAACGAATGAACGATTGAAGAATTATTAGCGAAATAAAGACGAAGCATCTGATCACCAGCGAAGTAACTCCTAACTAAACCAAAATTTATAAAGGCACCCACCACAAGCTCTTCAGCAGTTGGTCTTTCGACGCTGAACATCAGCAAAGCAACCATAACCACGAATGTCGGAACCAGGCTCATGACGATGATTCAAAGGAAATGCACATGCATAATGAGGACGAGATTAAAAAATCATTCGATCTCCGATCTCGCGGAGTTCTGAATAAGAATGTAACGAAGCCACAACGCCTTATATCCAGATGAGTTCCACATGAAGTAGGTTTACTAATACTTTCCTGTAAGTCTTCGATCTACAACACCGTTTTAAACTCTATTTCGTCAATGATGCAAATTGAACTACGCTTGCTTACCCATGCATAAAGACGGCAGCCGATCAACCAAGGCGCTTGTTAAATGTCCGCCGCACCCAAATACTTGTACTACACAAATGCTGAAGTGAACAGAATAAATCTATAAATTGTTAGGAGTTGGACAGCTCGAATGACAAAAATGCAGCAGCCGAGCACGTATTAGCGGTGGAGCACGGCAGTTGGAAATAGTTGTGCCTGTGCGGATTGCATGGTCCAATCCTATATCCTTGTTTTAGGGTGCTTTAGTATGGACGTGTCCTATTTCTTATTTTTTACAGGCTAATGTCGTGTAAAAGTGAAGGTTCCACTCCAGTGGTTAGTGTTTCGTGCACAAGCGACGCGTTTACATCGGACAATGACCAGAAGCCTGAAGCGATACAGGAGGTGTGGAGTGACGCCGGTGACAATGTAAGTCCAAGGACATAAAACCATCCATTCGAAATGAGATAACTAACATGGTAGACAGATTCTCAGTCTAAACGTTCTAGTGGAAAGTAGAGAGCCAACCTCCGTATCCTGCAACTCAGTAGAAATGAGTGTCCAATCTAATTAGAATAGATGGGCATCCTGAAATAATACTAGTAAAAAGCAACAAAGCAGTACACAATCGGTAAATCAGTTCAGGTAAAATATGGCTTGTATTCACTAATAAGTCATGATTTTAGGCTTACTCCATTCATTTTCTGTATTTTTATTGAAAAAGTATGAACTGAACATGCGAAGAGCTTAGAGATGTTTAGGTCGTTAAGGGGACTTCTTACGACAATATTTAGATCATTCTTAACTCAGTTAGTTCATACACTGTCGGTGATATTGGCCGTCGTTGCTTTTTTCGTTTGGATCTAAATGGTTAGTTACGGTAGCACAAATTACTTCACCTAGTTAATTTGATACTTGGATGGCCCGTATTTACAGGTTGCGCGGACCCTAGCATAATTTCTTTTTTTTTGGAGTTTTGTTGATTTAGCCATTGTGATTCCCTGAAGTCCTGAGAGCCTAGTCAATGTCTTCTCCAGGTTGCCACAACCACGGGTAGTCGACGCCCTTCTGGATCAGAAGGAGGTTTGCCACCATGTGACTAGTTTGATACCAGGGCAGTGGTGGACCCTGGTATTGGTATCGGTTTATTCTTACCTGGGTTTCTTGATGGACACGCCAACCTCCTCAGCTTGGGGACTGTACTGGGAAGATGAATCCCCACGGTGTACATCGCAGCCCGACACCCAGGAACACCTCCTAGCCATGGTAAGGCGCTAAACAGTTGGAAGGATTGTGTTAGACATTTGTTTAAAAGTACGGATAGCTCTATTTTAGAAAAAAAAACATATTTTCAGACTTGTATATCCGACCTGCCTTTGTCATTATCTTTCAAAGATGATCACAAATTCAAGACTCCAGCAGTACCACCGCGCCGTTTGAAGGACCGGCCAAATGACGTGCCTTTCTCACGTAAACCTCGCTCGTCCGTACCTTCAACGGTTGGTTATTAGTAAGGACTGAGGACAGTATACGAAGAAAATTGCCACCGGCAGTGAGTACAAATGTCCGTTTCACTCATTGTCAGGCATTTTTTCTATTTGTGTATCTTTCGTGTTTAAAAATATAGCCATGCGATACAAATTGACTGGGTTTATCTGTTCGCTATGAGACACAAACACCCTTGTTGGCTGCTTATGTGTACAATCATTTTCCATGAAGTTTTAGAGTTGTATGACGTTATTTAGGTAGTGGGACGTTTGCCTGAGTCCAATGCCGAGAGTAATCAAGCAACACGTGGATTGAGCGAGTCATCTCAGATGGATTTGGAAGGCAGTGGTCAAATGCTCTTAAAAACGGTGTAATTCTTCTAAATCTACTAGTCTTTGCTGTTTTTAGCGTTGTACAAGGAAGCAGATGCGGAAGTGACACGAGTGAACTTCAGTGGGGACCTGCTTCTCTTACCGAGCATCTTAGTCCACAGTGTGCGGTTTTCCTTCAGTTCTCACTTATCACCAATTTACAATAGTCGAGCTGATTTTCCTTCAGGAATATGTTTTTCGTCAAGTGGTTTCTGCCGAGACTTATTACAGTTTATCAGAAGAGGCCAGATCTCACCTCAGGGTATACTTTAAGAAGCCCTTTGTAATTTATGTCATTTAATTCTTCGTATTCTTGTTGAGCCAACGCGAAGTGTTATTATTATTCTTTGTTCACAAATAAGCTGACGTTTCGACGGACTTCGCCTTCCTCAGAGCCTGGAAAGGCCAAGTTGACAGCAATCTACTCGGTCAAACGCCTCCATAACCAAACAAAGAAAACGCTAAACCAAGATTTCAACCACAATGAACACAACTTTGCGCACCCATCGCTTTCTATGAGGCTTCCACTAAATATGTCTAGTGGAGACAAACCGCACAGAATCCACATGGAAGCGTAGTGTGCCTTTCCCATCAAAATAATAGGCTTATATACTGCCCAATATCACGCGTGATAATGAGGCATTCTTCCCTGCGGTTCATTTTCGGATTTCTGGAATTAATCCAGAACGCCTCGAGTGTTTTGCGCGCTTGTGTTTTCGACTCCTGTGCGAGGATAGTGACACGTACTTCGAAGTCCTCCCGCTCATGTCTCTGGGGCCTATGCGTGCCTAGTGGAGGATTTGGTTTACGCGTTTGCTCAACAAGAATACGAAGAATTACTTGATCAATGCCGAGATTAATAGAAAGTCGGTTGTGGAAGTTATATCATTTAGTTTTAAAACAAAAGTCAATGGGGCAAATTATAGCAATTTTTGCCACCAATCAATAATGCTGCCGAAGAACAGCAAGCATTGTCGTGTGCGTTCACTAGGCGGACAGACTTAGTGCACGGGAATCCAATCGAAAAAGTGCAGTCGAAGCTGAAAAGTAGGTTGATAGTGCATTCATCTTAGAAATCTAGTGCAAGCTTGAATTCATTCAGTGGATTTGGTGGGTTGATTTTGCAAGTGGTTTGAACGCGTTTGAGAAAAACCTTCAGATGGCTGGTTCAATCCTGATCGTCCTTCTCAACAGAATCAAATTAGAGATAACAATAGAGTCTTATACGACCACTATATCAGATTCTATCACATGAGTCTGTTGAATAAGCTGGTGAAATCTCGTCATGTGAGTTTTTTCCCTTCAAGATAATTTCTTATTTCCTAGATGATATGACTTTATCTCAGTGCCTTTTAATGATCCGAGCAAATGTTGGTTTTATCCGCATCTTCCTAACAAAATCCACCGTTCGCATTCCTCATTCCATCATCTAGGCATTGGTCGTTAGCATATCTCTGAGCTCCAAGGCATTTTCTTTCCATAAACGGATGGTTTACTGCTAGTGCCGTAGTCTTGGATCGTGAGTAAATCGGACCTTTGTTCGATTGTATCTTAACTACGCTTGAAAATCCCAATCAGGTCTCTGTACTAGATGTCCACTTTGTCCTGCTCGGCTGCAGATCTGGCCGTTGTTCTTGTTTATTCCGTTTTTCACGAATAGTGGCTTTTTCACATTCAGCTGTACTGTGATCTTCCTACAGTTGCAATCGAAATCAGTTTTAGTTCCGCTTTGTTATTTTGCCAGCAAATTGAAGGTGGGAATTTGACTTGACTTCTGCCTTGACATCCGTCTATTTTGTATCTATATTGCGGCTCATTTTTTGAGAGATGTTAGTGCTTTGACGAGATTATATCGTCTTATGGAAAAATTTGTTTTGTGTAGATTCTTAGGCAATGTAATTCTAGTATTGATTTTATGTAGCTCGTTATGCTTCAGTGTATTGAGAGAATTTCCGCGAGTCAAAAACTGCCCACGACGTCATCTTTAGGCTCTTTATCAATAGACAGGGATTCGCTGCCATCCAAAGGAATCCAGTTCGCAAGGCATAAGCACCTCTTTGATTCACAGGTGGCGATTGCTTGTGATCTGAAGGACTGGGAGTGCTTCTACAACGCTTTTCCAGGATTTCGAAGAGAAACCATTTGACTGGCATTGAACACTTTAGAATTTCCCACGTAGGACCCCAACCCACACAAAATTTTTCGTGGATGTCCCAGCAATTTTTTCTATTCTACTGTTTTTCCACTTACTAAAACTTTCTTTTGCTGAAGCCCATATTAAGGTACTGCTTCATTTCCAGTCGAGCAGTTTATCATTATATAAACTGGAAGCAAAAGGTGCACAAAATGCAGCGTGTTGCTTATTGTTTCAGATTGCGAATTTCTTAGCAGAGATTTTGTATATCTGCCTATACTCTTATACGAGTAATGAAAAACTACTTTTGTTTCCTCAAGGTAACAGAGCTGAGTGGTTCCTAGATGCAGTCGCAACCCAAGGGTAGATGCGAATCCGTGATTGACTTTACGGGGGTCACTTGTTACCCACTGCACTACTACTAGGGCCCTTTGCCTTTCCCTCAGCCAGTTTTTTAACCTAACGTTGCCATCAGCAGTCACCGGTTAACGGGAATGATCTGGAGAGTACAAATCAGTATTGAACCCAGGCACTGAATCTGGTCTGGGGTATGAGTTTTACAAATATCTCAGCATCATTGTGGTTTTGTTTCACATAATAGCTTACAATGAAAAAAATAATAAGCAGTAGGCGAAAAGTTATGTATTGTGATTTCTAGATTGTGCGATAGAATGATTTTTACGTACGCTACACAATATGGAAGTAGCATGCCATTCTATTGGCTTCTTTTCTCAGTAGTAAAGACTGATCTTTGTTCATTTAAGTCCCCTGAAGAGGTTGTTAATGGAAACCAAACGTTTTCTTTTCCTTTCTTCTTCTTTTCTGAAGATGTGTTTAGGCATGGTGTCTTCCTTTTCCCGCAGAATATCCCGCTTTATAATTCGTTTTGCTTACAGGCTGTTTTGCAACATCTTATGTCAACGAATGCACTATGCGCTCCTTCTCGGCAGCCTATGGATCCGGAAGCATTGAAAAGACGTAACGACATGGAGCGAATTCGATTGCGGGCAGCTAAACGGACAAAAGCGTCTGTGTTTTGTACTGTATTCGTGGTTTCAAGTCTCATTTCGACGTCATTTTAATGCTCCAAGTGCATTAGAATCGATTTCTAGGAGAGAATTTTTTTCCTGGTGTTAGCTTCAAATTTAAGACCTAGATAACAAGATAGGAGGGCGTGTGGCGCAGTCGTCGGAAGCGCACTACAATACACATGGGATCGATTCCTCCGTCCAAGGCTCACAAAGCCTCCCATCCCCCGGAGTCAGCAAATTGCAACCCCAGACTTGTCTAAGTAGGCCACAGCGAATCATTGTAAAGTCCAGATATGCATTCAATCACCTCGAGCGATGTATAATGAAGTGGTATGCCTGGAGCATCCCTCAAGGATTGACCAACGCCGAGAGCTTTATTCTTTATCTTTTACATAACAAGGTGTCATTTATATTAGTCTTTACAGAATGATTGCTGATTGTCGAATGAAAATTGGTCAACCTTGTGTATCAAGTGATGAAGAAGGTTTGCATTTATTTGATTTGCCATGACTCGTTCGAGGTTATACCTGGGAAATGTGTGTCTTTGATGTCAAGGTGTAAAAACTTTTTCTAGATGATGACTTATCCATTCCAATTACGAAGAGTGTAACGCTACATACTGCTCGTTCTACCTTATACACTCCTCATATGAAAGGTGAAGTCGTGCTCCATTTATGTCATACTTTTCGGTCTAGTTTACAAATGGGGTTATTCGATTCACTTGGAAAAAATCTGCTGTAGGTCTTGAAAATATTTCTAAGTGTTATCCATCCATCTGTTTTCTGAGAAGAAATGAAAAGTATTCTGGATGAGCAGTTCTCTTCTTTTGCATTTCTCTTACCATGGTTTAGATTTGGATTTGCATCAACCTACCCAAATGGATGACATAAAAACGATGTTGAAGAAGTTCAGAAAGCTTCGAAAAGAAGAACCGGTTTGTCTTCTTGCAGCTTTTATGGATAGTAAGATTTCAGCTTATTTACTAATCCTTTCAGCATGCTCCGAGTCTTGATATCACCGGAATCGACCTCGACGATGTTTACGAGAGAGCAGGTGTTCTTGCGCAATCGGAAAAAATTAAGCAAACCATGGAAGCTCTTGAGAAGAACCTCAAAAAGTGATGAGTAAAAAGTTTCTCAGGCTAATATTGGAAATTTTTGACCTTCTGAAATCGAAGACCCGGTAGATTTACTAATAGACTGACGTAGCGCGATGAAATGTATAATTCAAAGATAGTGTAACTTAGGAGGAATGCTGTCTTCCAAAATGACAGGGATTAGAAGTCTTTCTTTCATGCGAGATCCGTTTCCAGATATTTTTAGGAGTACCGGGTTTTGAAGCACTTCTATTTATATATCGTTTTTGTGAAAATTTCTGACTTCGACAGTTTTCTACTGAGCATGTTAACGTTGTGCTTATCGAAATTTGCATTATAATGTACATCTACAATCCATGGTATTGTTAACTATACCGCTTGGATTCTGGCGAGTTCTTCCAAATTCTGGATAACCTTGCTGAGTACATTGTTTTAATGTTTGTCCAGTTGTCATTCAAACAGGCCTTTCTCTCGAATAACGTCTTAAAATGGCCTCGTACGCTATCTAAGTCGTGTCTGTTCATCTCTTTCACAATTCTAAATTTCACCTATAAATGCTTTCTAAAAATGGCTTCCTCCATTTGAGCAGAACGAATTGATTCACTCTATACTGACTGTTATCGAAGATCTAGAGTTCCAAAGTATCACATTTTTCAAGCACTCGTTGCTGATCTCATCATAGTCATCCTTTTTCTTATCCTCAGACTTAGTTTCTTCAGATATCCTTGTTGTCCTGAACGCTTTCTGTTTTTCCTTGTCTACTCTTGAGGAGAAGTCTACCGATGATAGAGTTTAGTTCATCTTCTGATGATGTAACTTAAGATTAAGAAATTCATTTTTTGAGCATTAAAACTAAACTAGAAATTGTTTTGTCTGAGATTTATTGCAGCCTAAGAAAGAGTGGGGCAAAAGTTTTGTAGGATGTGGCGATGAAGAAGGGAAAGGAAAAAATAATAACATCGACAGTGGTTCTCAACATGCAGTTAATAACGATTAAGTAGATTTTGTAGATTACTTGACGCCGATATCTAACAGATTCCTGTTTCGGAAGCCTTTGGCGAATATTCTTTCGGAAGCCTCTCGAACGTTGATTTGTACTGTGTGAATCTTGGAATTCTGAGAAGTCAGTGATTGTTCTTTCCCATTTAGTGACCATGGTCAGTTGTCCTGAAGGTTTGGAGTAGCGGTTATGCTTGACAAATGTCACAAAACCGATTGCCAAAAGCCGTCAGCTTATGTGAGCTCGAGCGAACTGGTTTTTACTATAAGAAACGGGAAAGAATCGTTCCGCAATATTTTTAGAAAATTTCGTAAAAAAGCCATTAGGAAACACCAAAAAGTACATCGAAGAACTGAGGTGAAATGTAAGAAAAGGCGACAATAATTGTTAAAAATTCCGGCAAAGAAGAGAAGGAAAAATATACAAAAAAGCGGCAGCCCGTGTTCTGGCATGCTGTACGGACCACATGTATCGTATAGGATTCACAATGTTGAACGTGTGGAATAAAAATGTCGTCATGCGCATAATTTCCTGAAGGCTTTCCTTAGTGCATTAATTAATACAATAAATATTTAAGAGTTTTAAGTAGTATTATGGTCAGACAAGCCATTTTACGGTTGTCTGGTGTTGTTTTCGTACATTCTTGGTATATGTTCCTTATCAATGTTTGAACGTCACGAGCAAATAAGAAGAGGACGTTTCTAGGCTATCTAGTTTAAACGTTTAAGACAAGCGCATTTAAGTCACTATACGTCATATAGTTAATGATTACCATTTATAGTCCCCGTTTTTGCTTTTTATGTAACGTCACCGAGAGGATAACGTGTCTGAAAAAAATCCCTAGTCGGGAATAGTCACATATGTTTACGAGTGCTCGGAGTGTTTCAAGGTATATTATCAAGATTTTCCATTACGTTGTTAGCTTTTTATTTACTGCCTTTTACAATTTTTTTTACGACAGAGTATTATGTGTGATACAACCACAATGATGCTGAGATATCTGCAAAACTCTAGACCGCAGGTGTCTGCGGTGGGGACAAACACGCTATTACCCTTTCCGGCGGACCACACGTTCACTACCGCAATCAAAGGGTTCAGTGCCGATTTTAGCTCCTTAGATCAGTTTCGTTGATAGGTGATTGCTGATGGCACTAGTCGGTAGAAAACTAGCTGAGAGACAGGCGAAACGAAAGACTCGAACGTTGCGTTGGTGAACACGATACCCATCGAATAGGGTAACGACGCGTTTGTTCCCCACCAGAGACACCTGCGGTCCGCAGTTTTCCACTACAATTTTAAAATGAGTTGAGTGTGGTTAAAAACAAGTAGGAACGATACGATATTGTGCAAAGTGTTAGTAATACCTTTCATCCGTATAATTGAAACGACATCTAGATTATGATACTGCCTTGTACTGCCGTCTCCGTCAGCTGAGACCGAAATTGGCATATATTTTATAGATACGGGATTGTTTTACCGGGCTCGCACGTGGAATTAAAAAAGGTGCGTGTAACAGAATGGTTATAAATGTTCTGCAACACATATAGTTGGTTCGGTTTCATGTCCCAAGCTGAAACTACCATTTCTTCTGGGTGATAAAATGAAAGCATGATTTGTCTAGAAAAATAACAACACCTACTCGATACATCCGTAAGTAAGCCACCGAGATTCATTTTGTGAGTCAAATATGCTTTTCACCTCAACGATGCTTAACGGAGCCAAGTACATGAATAAGCTATAAGGGATTCATACACGCTGAACGCTCTTCATAGACATACACACATGGTTTGCTTGCTCAAGGAATGCTACCAAGGAAGAGAAGCAACAGTTACACCCGTCTAACAGTTTCTTCCTGTCGTGCAGAAATTCCAATCTCGTCACTATACAGTTCCGTGAATGTGATATCTAAATTCCGGACCGGAGGGGTATCGAATCGTCCAATTAAGCAGTTATCCAGTTCTACCGAATTCTAGCACATGTTGAACTCCTAGCTTCGGAAAGTCTGCTTAAAGGAAGCACATGTATAGATTTGGTGTATCGGAAGCATGAAAAGAATAGTGTTATCAAATGCAAAGAAACAGTCGTATACTTGTTTTCATCATTCGCAATGCGATGACTGACAAAGCGTGGGACTACGGCTAATTTTTTCACACTTCCCAGAACCCGAATGGTCAGCATCAGCTACCGATTTTTGCACTTGCAGTTGTCTGTATGGCTGCATCTTTTCTGCAATCATTTGTCGCAGCGTGGTGTGTGAAGGTCGTAGCTGCGTTGTGTTTATAACCTGCTGATAAGGGTGGGCGGAGCAGTGGTAGTATTTGCAATAATCACGAGCCATAAAGAAGACATTCTTGAAGCAACATTCGAACCCAGCTGTGAAGAGTCCGAAAACCTCCGAATAGACGATGGATATGAGTGAACAAATCGCACTGGGAGAAGTGCTTGTTTCAGTGGGAAAAATGTTATAGCAATATTCGTTGAAATATTTGGGAAGTATGAACCGCAGCGGTCAGAGTAAGGGGCCTTGCAATACCATGAGGTAATTGGTTGGGTACCGAACATCGACAAACCAATGACAAATCGTTTACTTCACCAGAGTTGTTCGTGAGGATTAAAATACTGACTTGATAAATCGGTATACTATGCCAGTAATTGCTTTATCTTCATCTTTTAATCTACTAAGCTCTTGCAAAATAGAAGACACCAGGTCTCAGACCGGAGAGATTTCTTTTCACACTCATTGATTTGAATATGGCTTCGTCCTCAATGGAAGGCTACGGAATACTGGGATTTTTGGAGTGTGAGATAGTATGGCTAGTATAAGGTACGGATTAACAAACACAATGAGGTTGTGTTCCAAACTACAGCTCTTTTTTCGGCTTTCTTCGATTTTGTTGCATTCGTCACGTGGGCTACGTCGTATATCTCATTTCTTCGTTTATTCTGCATTCGCTGTGTATACTTCATATAAAATGAGAGAAATAGTATCTGTTAGTACAGATAGGCAACATGTGTCTGTTAGTACAAAGGCTATCGTGCAAGATCTAATTAAAGCAGTCTCTGCTTTCACCGGGGAACGAACCTGCCAACTGAATCGTGCCCGCATCATACGTCTAAAAATCATCACTCTTCAGCTAATCATTGTTCACACACATTGCGGACTCCGTCCTCATTCCATTTGAAGCAAAAAAATGCTAAAATTCAAGGATACGTACCTTCTTCGACACTCTTCCATGACTCACATAGCTGTCAGGAATGAGAATGGAGAATTTTCGAGAACACGGCTTAAATGTGTAGTTTTACAATACGGCATAATAAACTGGTTTTTATTTAAGTATCGTGAAGTTTAATCATTTTTGATTAACGTTAGACTTCGTTCGGCGGTTTTTCTCTCGGTATTCCTGGATAAGAGAAAAAACCGCCATAGTAAAAAGGATAAAGGATAAAGCTCTCGGCGTTGATCAATCCCTGAGCGATGCGCCATGCATTCGGCTTCATTAAGAATCGTTCGAGGTGATTGAATGCATGTCTGGCTTTTACAATGACTCGCGGTGGTCGGCCGATGTATCGAGCCAGTGCTGCTATCCTCCCAGACAAGTCTGGTACCAATTTGCCGACCCCGGAGGGATGGAAGGCTTGGTGGGCCATGGGCGCATTCCACGTGCGCGTCGCAGTGGCGCCTCCAACCACTGCGCCACACACGCCCCTCGCCATAGTAACCTCAGTAAAAACGAAGGCTTTAATAAGTTAACTATAGATTTTCGATTTTTCTACAATTTATTGGCTGGGTGGAGTAGTGGCTTTTGCTTTGTCTATGATCTTAGATGGGATGGGAGCAGACTATTATTAGACGGAAACGAACTGAATTGAAAGTGCCTGGTGATTTCACGTCTTACCTTGATACCGTCGTTACAATCGTGATAGATGCTCAGCTTCGGGTCAATGGTGGTGTACTCCTTTGTCCAACCGGATAAGAAGAATTGTCCATTTGTATCTGTATACTTCTCGTCCATCAAATCGTCTATGTCAGCTAAATTTGATTTTTTTTCTCACTTCATGTGATTTATCCGTTTCCACTAATAATCAAAAAGAAATGAGGGGAAAGAGGGAATATCATTGGGCTTGCAAAGTGTGAATTATACCCTTATCCACATCTGTTTGAGAATATTCGCAAATAGGATATGATACATGGACAACTTGGTTTCAAAAATTGATATCTCAACCAAAGAAATGGAACCGCTCACTTCTGTCCACATCCCATAATTTCACTTTGACTCCGACCGCCGGTCTACCGTCGCACATCAACTGACCTTTTACCTGGAAGTTTTTAAAGTAAGTTCTCTAAATATGAGTTTACTTGTGTTTTTTATTCTTCTGATTCACTTAGAATGAATCGATATATTTCGTTCCAGGTTTAAAGTCGCACTACCAGCGCTGATCCACCGGTACTTATAGGTTGTTACATTCTGCTGATTCCTCTTTCCATGTTTATTTGCTGCCATATCGTTCAACCTTATTTCATTGTCTTTACTCTGGAACTCCTTTGTTCTCAACACGGAAATGAAATACCGAAGCCGATTGGTCCCTTCCCAACATTTCAAGTGCAGCTACATAACCCAACGTCACAAGTACGAGAAAACAGCGCATTCCTAGAACGAACAGTCATAAATTTTTGAACGAAGTAATCATGATTAATCGTAGAAATTCTAAAGATTTAAGAGAGGAATGGCTGAGAGAAAGGCAAAACAAAGGACTCCCATGGTATGGTGGTGAACGCGTTAGTCCTCGAAAAGGGTACTAGTGTGTTCGGTCCCCATCGCAGACACCGGCGATCCAGAGTCTTGCAAATATCTCAGAATCATGACGGTTCTAAGGAGCTACTTTCAATTAACTTAGGCATTGTTGAGAAAATTGTTTATTCTTACGAAGCGCTCGAATTTCATAAGAGCTAGAAAACGAGCCGTTTGAAAAAGGAAGTTTTTGCATGGTAGAAATTAATCATTTATTTGCAAAAGTTGTTGTCACGTTCTTCATTTTTACATTAAAATGCTGAGGAAAACAAGTCTGCTCAGAATGAATTCGAAAACGCCCATGGGATCGGTGAATTTTTGTGCTTCCTTGTAAAATACGAAATTTTATGGCAAATACAAGAAACCAAAGCGTTAAAGTGCCTAAACGATTAACGACAAGTAAAATTGCATTCGTTCGGAACAATTTTCATTCTTCCATTTGGTTGCAAACTAGGGAAGGAAGGGGTATTTCGGCCCATAGTTTGTGATGTCGCTGAGGTATCTTTTCCGCTGCACTAAAAGAGCTCGGTTTCACATTGAGGCGATGTCTTGTGTTCCTACAAAAAATGCTAGTCCCAACGGAGCCAAAACACCTCAAATATAATCAGATGTGAATTCTCTTGACGTTGGAGTCTTCTTTTTTCATGCAGCGATGATTGACCTTCTTCCAGAAGAAAAATAGTTTTGATCCTTCTCAGTCATATTTCTTTCTGAGGAATATTCTCAACCGCAGATATAACAGGAACAATCCACTAAGTTGTATGGAGACAGAATTGTTAGTGATAAAACTTGACAAGAAATCTGTCGTCACCTCAACTTCAACGTCTCGTAGTAACGATATCAAAGAAATCACAAAGCCCTTGTCAAAGCCTAATTCTACTTAGGGTTCGCATCTTTTCTCATCGTCTCTTCTTTATGTCAATGTTTTCGGTTAGTCTGTATCCTTCTAAATTGATGAATAAAATTGGCTAAATGGTCTTGACGTATAGACATATAAAATTAGAAGCGCGTCTTACATAGGCTCTTAAGAGTTGAATAATCATTTTGCTTGTTTCGTTTCTTATTCTGCCCGGTTTGTTTTAAATGTCCCCGCTAGTTTGGTTATCAAATTGAAATACTATTTAGAGTGTCAGAACTCATTACATCAACCTTAATTTTTTAGGTTTCTTTTTAATTTGGAAACATTTTTAGGAATAGACTTCGAGAAGACAGAGACAGAGACAGAACAACTGGTGCGACAAAGCTACGACAGCACAGTCAGTGAAATGAATTGGCATTTCCAATGTACAAAAGTGAATAGAAGTAATTGCTACTGTTAGAGACGATCCGCTTCAATGTCAATAATTGTCACAGGTGACGGCTGATAAAGTAAAGGATACTGTGAGGTTCTATGGTGGAGATAAGAAAATTAAAATAAATATAGTTTGGTAACCGATACTAAGGACAAGAAAAGCTCCAGCTTAAGGCGATCATGTGAGTTCGAACAACCATAGATATTCCTAGAAAAGCAGTCATATGTTCGGATTCGGTGAACAGTCGTCATCGACAGAACGTCGGCTTCAACTATGGCTGGTGAGCCAGGTCGACACGGCCCAAGTTTATGGCAGTGTAATCGCCGAGTGTTAGACCAAACAATGGCTTAGAGCCGTTAACAGCTGATTCAGTCTGCCTATCAGCTAACATGAGTCACAGATGTTCACTGAATCCTGTTAAGGGTTGAATTTAGATCGTCCATGTTTTTTTTCCCTTATCGATGCTCTGAAAGTTATGATAAAATGTGAACATTGTGGTGACTGTTTCTCATATCACTCCTTAGACGACAATAATTAGTATTACTTTGTAACACCTTGTAAAAAGTTGGTCTAACAGTCTCATTAGTCACTTAGCATAGAATAGTTGAAAACGTAGTGCTAGTGAGAAGAAAATATACTGAACAAGTTTCTTTGAGGCTGTGAGTTTCTCAGAGGAAACTGGAATCACGGGCATTGCAAAGAGGGAGACGTTGGAAGGATCAGAGCCATCGGCGACGGAATAACTTGATCAATGAGAAACAGCAATGCTGATCGGTAGCTAGCCGTTACCGATCGAAAAGCCTTGTCGGCCAGCTGACTAGCAAACACCTCTGTTGCGTTGCTTCTCAGTTTCTTTGAAACATATGTTAATGAACGTTTTGGAACAACAACGTTTGCTCCTCATGTCACGCCTGATGTGTTCTAGTTCACTATTTTTGCTTAGCCTACCTTATGCATTTCCTCTACTTCCTTTTTCGAGCTCCCTTTATTACAGTTTTCGTACTGCCTTGGATTACAAGATTAACGAGAATAAATCATACATAATTCATAGAATTGGTTTAATCGAGATAATTGAGAACTTGAACATATCGCTTCGCTCAGTGATCCAAAGTTTGTAAATCATTTTCTCGAAATGGTAACAAAAATAGACTTAAAGAGAAACATTTTCAAGAGGATGTAGCTAGTTTAAACAGTTCCTCTGAGAGCAGCACCTTGTCTTACTCGGTGGTATCACACTTGTCCAGTCGCGATTTCTGTGTTGTGGACGCCACAAGAGGCCAAAAGCAGAACGGTTTGCGGACTTCATAACTCTGATGTTTCATTTTTATGAGATAGTTTAATTTGTATCTATTGGTAGAGATTCCAATGGTTTTTATTAAAACTATTGAACTTTACCACGACATGAGCTTGAAGTTCGCACAGCAATTTCATTTCGGTTATGTGTAGTCCACATTGGACTCATTTTGTCGTCCATAAGTTAAAACTAAGCTGGTCGTCCTCTAGCATTAATTCTGCAGCCTTCGTAGAAAAATAGATCAATGGAGAGAAAACCTCGACTTGTGATTTGTTGTCCATTAGGATTTGTAGCCTGGGTGATTTCTATGTGAATATATCACTCTAAAACAGTTTTATTCGACATGATTTCAGCAACGGCATTTATGCTTTTCAGTTGAGGCAACTTCTTCCTTCCTTTGGGTATTTGCCGGCTAGTTCCAGTTGTCCGGCGTCGTAGGTGAGTTTCGGCTTACTCCCGACTGTCACGTACTTTGAGGGAATTCCCACTCGAAACGTGCGTTGGCAGGGCTGGAATGATACTCTTCTTTGGAATTGTAGGCAAGTCTACAAAATTTTACGCTCATGTAAGCGATTAAGCTTATTTCTGCTGAGGATCATAGTGCTTTATTGAAACGCTTTCAACCTTGTGTATGAGACGGACAGTGTTGTTATCAGAAATATGGTGGGACATAAATCTTAATTAATGCTCTGCTTAAAATTATGAAGGGTATCCGTGTTGACAAATCGATGAGGGGTGCGCTATGCATTCGACTCTACAAACCATCGCTGAGATCACTAAGTACATATTCGGCCTATGTAATGATGAGCTATGCCTGCTGTGCATCATGTCGGTGCTTTCATCTTCACAAGTGAGTGCGGCACCGATTTTTCAACCACGTAGGGTACCTCTAATTACTGTGCTACACTCGCCCCAGTGACATGTTTAGATCCTTTAAATGCAAACCAGTAAGGACTAGCATGAACTAGTTGGTTTGAATCTACGAGGAAAGGAAGATGCGCAAAAACTGGTCGGGATTTTTTTTCTTGATAGGGAAATTATTCGAAACTGATGAAGAACCCGACAAACGGCCATTTTGCCACTTCATTGTGATTATTCGATTAAAACCTTGACAGACTAAATTAGTTAGGGCTTCTCACCTTGATGCCATCATTACAATCGTGGTAGATGGCAATGTAAGGCTCAATACCACTGATCTCCTTGGTGCTACCCGACAAGTTGTAGTCTCCATTGGAGTCCGTCTTTCCCGATGCCATCAGGTCATCAGTGTCCACTACACCAGGAAGTATACTGTCTAAACATCGTCCAACTTCATTTTGCCATAAGCCATATTCTTGTTTTTCTTTGATAGTTTCTCTAAACTCCTATAAGAAACAAGAAGTCTACACAAACTGTTCTTTATGGTTGCGTGGTTTTCTGTATTTCTTGACTAAGGGCGATCCGATAAGAGCTGGTCTAGAGTGAATCAACAACTTCTGCTTGAGTGCTCAGAACTAGTGCAATTTTCATAGTTTACTCAAGGCTGATATTTCGGATCTGATTGCGAGAGAAACCAAAAGACTGAAAAGGGTAGGATTAGTGAAGCAAATTGCCAGCTGCTGAAGACATTAAGACATTCACTGCACTCTGTATTCGGATGGAAATATTATCAAGCAAAATGATGGTGAGCGACAACACTGGTATAGAAACAAACATAGGCATTGGACAACATTCGATGCAAAACCGTTTCCGCCCGAATACTTGTAATAATAACAGCAAAAGTGTAAATTGTAAAGTGCACAAAGTACTTTTTAATATGGCATTAAGAGCCTTTTAGAAAAACGCGAGCCATAGCTCACATTTAATGTGGTTCGTGATGTCGTCATTGATTCAATTCTCAGTGAACGCAAGCGTACTTCCGCAGCGCGACGTAATACGAAATTGCCGTAGGGTACTTTGACACAGAACTTCTCCTCTGCACTCACCAATCGTTCTCCGAAAAGTTGAAAATCAAGGATACGGAAGTTTTTGCTCGGCGCTACGTCTCAATCTTCTTTTTGGGCTCGCTTAGAAGTAGTTCATCGTGCAGATGTACGTTTCCTTTCAAAAAAATATGGATGACCTGGATAAGGGATTCGACGTAGCAAATAAATAAGGTCACGACTGTTCGAACAATACAAAGACTGCAACAACGTTCATAAAAGTCTCCCAGGAACGCCATTATTTGTACTACATCTTAGCTCTTCTCGAATGGGATAAGCAATCGCCATAGCAGAAACTCTATTCTGCTTTCATAGATCGACCACGGGAGTCCTATGTAAGACTGTCCTTGATGTGAAAGTGCTGTATTCAGTAAGGATAAAGTGCTTGGCATTGATTAACCCTGAGGGATACGCAATGCATTCGACTTCGTCAACTATCGTAAAAGTGGTTAAGTGCCTCGTCTACACGATTTCTGGTGCCCTGCGGATGTATAAATTCGGCACTGCGATTCTCTTAGACAAATCTGGGAACCAATTTTTCGATCCCTTGTGGGTGGGTCTCGATAAACCGATGGCGCAGGATCGAACCAACGACCACTTGCGTATGGTTTAACACCTCCAGCTACTGCGTTACACACACTATTATTTTTCTTTGCTTATAAAACGTCTAATCAAGCCCACTATTAAATTTTAATCGGGAAGGTAACTGCTGAGATTATATTCTCTAGACGAAAATATTCATGGCTGTATGGCTATAGTACAGATGTGTGCGTTAAAGAAAAGGAAGTGGAAGTTGTCGAACGGTATCTTCCTCTTCAGCTAACTAATACTTTTTTAAGCAACACCACCGATAAACACAATGCGTTCGATGATCCAAAGGAGCCAGAGAAATTTATGAGTTTACGAATCGGTTGGAAGAAGATTTAATTCATGGAAAATGTCTGAATAGAAGGTTAGGAGTAACGTTTCCGAGGGTTAGAAGATGGTTAACTAGTGGCACTGATAGGCTTATTTAAATTGTTGTGAAAATGCCGTGTCGCCTTTCGAGGGTGGATCGAATGACGCTTGTGTTGACAGCAGTTGGGTCTGTGTTCAAAGGTGTGATGCCATTCCACCACCAAAGTGCTTCAAAAAAATCTACCGATCAACATTGTAATATATATCTGAAGCCGTCACCCGATCCATTCATTATGTTGTGAGAAGAGAAGGAATACGACTAGGTATACAAGGAAATTGGAGCTGTTTCCTTGAGAAGCAAAATGACCTCGACGAAGGTAAGTGGCTACTTGTTTTGAAAGTATTTCGACCACTATCTCTCCGTAAGTTTGACCCCCATAATATTTCTTGTGGATATAATAATATACGATTCAGAACATCTTTATGAAGGGCGGTGGTATGATATGAGAACGAGTTGTAGGTGTGTGAGATCTATGAAATGCGAGAATACTGGGGATACACATAATTGTTAAAGTGTAATACAATCTGGTGAGAAAATCTATAGGTGGCACTAGTTCTGTTGTATTACTCTCCTTTGTAACAATAAAACCACCTAATATTAGCTTGATGATGACAACGTTATGATGACTTCGATGATCTAATAAAATAATGACTTCATCCCCTATTTCTCATGTGTTGGATTGCAGTGTTCTGTAGTTCCCAAGATTAAGCATAGAAGCTAAGAAGCATATCATTTTCATCATGAAGCTGACTTACGATGGAAATTGATGCTACGCGGGAAGAAGTCTGGTCGCTGTGCGGAAAATCTTTTTTGATCCAAGGTGTCGACTATCTGTTGTGGACGACCGCGAAATTACTTGAGCCGGTACTTTCAGGATTTCACGAAAATTCTTGCCTAATCAAACAAGTTTACCGTTTCGATGAAGAAAGTAGACGAGTGTCTACGTAGGTGGATGCAATTGTTGATACTCAGAACATAAATGGTGGCGGACAATTATCACTCACACTACAGTGTTAGTTTGGTGGATGATTCTAAATGGTGGAGATTGTGTAGGCTGCGCTTATTAACGACTTCTAGCAGAAGGAAACAAAATTTGTTTGCGTATTCTTATGGAATGCGATCAGAAATGATTTCAATCATTCTGTACCACTCGCCGAAGTGAATGCGAAAAAAGACTGCTTTGTTCTTATTCATAAAATTTTGTTGTAATAATAAACTAACTGTCCGAGTCATACAGTTTTACACGCACTCCAGCTGCCGGCTTCCCGTTACAGGTCAACTTGCCTCGAGCCTAAATATCGTGAAATTTTCATGCCAGCTTTTCTTCTTTACCACAGAATTTTGTAAAATTCTAAGATT
The DNA here is from genome assembly GCA_009735665.1 of Angiostrongylus cantonensis. Lineage (NCBI taxonomy): Eukaryota > Metazoa > Nematoda > Chromadorea > Rhabditida > Metastrongylidae > Angiostrongylus > Angiostrongylus cantonensis. Next base: position 215,080 of record MQTX01000099.1, read on the forward strand.
TTCTACTAACACCGCTGAAATAGTTTGTTCCACTAGTACTGGAAAATTATCAATAAGCAAAGACAACCGTCTGAAACCTCCCAACTGATAGATGTTTTCATGTTGTCTTGCTCTGCGCGCTGTGACTGTCCAACATTGTTTTCTTCTGGGTTTCAGTTGTGACAGAAGAAATAGGTATTTTTGCAGACTGTTCAAGGAAATGAGAAGGAAACTAGTTGTGAATATGAGTCACAGCAAAACGAAGGGGCAGATGAAAGACTGGAGAAAATTTTTGGGAAAAAAACTTTACAGGACTAGTTTACAATGGGAAGACTATACGTTTTCGAGAATATCCTATGACACATAAGACTGCTCGTGACAAACCGCAGCTGACTGTGTTCGACCGATGATGTCGATCCCTAAGGCACATTCGATGAGAGCGAGCAATACTAAGTATTTCATCTGAAAAGACAAAAAGTTTAACGTGAGGACATTCTAGAGAAAATATTCACTTCGATAGGAGGCCTTTTATGAAATAATCGTTCTCCTTCTCTAATCATTTGAGCAAACGTTCTGAATAGACTGGTCTTTCCGTTGACATTCGGCTCGAGTTATATAGTAGAAAGCGAAATGACTCCTACTTACGAAGAATTTCAGTGGTCGATGTAACCATCACCAAACAACGGCTAAGTTTTATTTAGTGCCTATTCTTCTTCTATGGCAGGGTTTTATGCGAAATACAATCACAAGGATGCCGAGCTGTGAGCATAACTCCGACCTTTATTGTTGTCTTACCTTTCCTGAGGTAATCGCGGGTTTGAAGCTGCTGTGAGGTTCCGAGTTTTGTTTATATTTCAGCATATTTGTGGTTGTATTTCACATCGCCAAGCAGCTGAAAAACATTCTGCCACTTTTTCGATAGAGAATATTGGATAACGTTCTAGTGTTTTAAGATAATTGATGAATGTTTCTTCATTTGACGGTTCGGAAGAGAAGGTGGTTTTCGCTCCAAAGCATCCAAGCTTCTTCTCCTTCAGTCGTCCTAGTGTCGACGAATCCGTAGCAGATCCGTCTTATCATTTCCATTTGGTGGATGTCACCATTCATTGTAGAGACCAACTTCACATGCAATGATTCAGCAAATTCAGAAATGAGACAGGAATGTAATAAGGATCTTCATGGCGATTTAAAGAAGCTGTGAACATCAGTCTTCACTCTCCTGTTTTGAAGCCGTTATCATTCATAACAACTTCAATCTGTAGTTGTATCACTTATTACGGAAACTCTTCGAAAAGATTCATTTTCACTGCACATTACGAAAAAATCGCTTAAAAACGTTGTCGCCTAAGTTGAGAATGAACGTAGAGTTATAATGGGTGTATAGCGAAATGAAGAAGGCGTGGAATCGAGAGAAAAGAAGTAGCTGACTATAACTGAGAAAACACTGACGACCTTGGGGCGTATCACCGAAGAAATCAAACTGATAGAACCAGTCTTTGTCAGCCATAACTGCGAGTTGCAGTCGACTTGCACTATCATCACCCGAACATCAAAATATTACACCTAACGATTAGTTGGAATCAATGTTAGAAACGTGTGTGATTGGAATCTTGATTAATATTTTGCATAGAAACAACCTATTTTACCTTTATTAAGTGTCATGTATGGTAAAGCAGAAAGAGTTTGGGGCAAAAGGAGGAAACCTGACCATGGAATCGAACCAGCGCCTTCTTTCCACTCTAGAGCTAAGCGAAACGAGCTGTTGACTTGATGATCCACTTGTAGATAACTTTAGAACCTTTCGAGATGCTCGTTACATTTAGCATGAATGAAACGTCAGGCGTAAGTCTATTACTTAAGAACATTGTCTCTTTACGACTAAGTGACAAATAATTTCGCACATGCGAGGTCTTCTACATCATTTGGAATAGTTTTCAGAAAATGAGATTATGATTATGGTCTTCAGTTGACTTTCATTAACTGTTGCTAGAAACTCACGTTCACCAAGATTTCTATCTGCTACACGTTTTGAAACCATCTTTACACTGCGTGCACGGAAACAGTTTCCTGCTCCCAAGAACTTATCGCATTACGGGTCTTTCTCTGCTGAAGTATGTCCAGTCTTGAATTTATATAGCAAAATGGTGTGCCTTTCTTATCATAACTCATTTAAAACGGATCGCATCATTTAAAACGGTCTAGAACTCCTGTAAATCGTGTGTGGAAAAGTAGTGCCCGAAAAGTTATTTAAAATCAAGTGAGTTCTAAAACGGTCGTAATGACAGTGTATACGACAGGTACTTATTAAGGAATGCATCTGCAATATTCGTAATAAGAACGGGTAGCACAGTGGAAACAATGCTGTTCCTCATGAACAGGATACTAGTTTGATCTCATCCCGGGCTCACCAGACTTCCCATCCATCCGGGTGCAAGAGATTGCTACCTGACTTGTCTTTGAATGGTTGATCTTGTGCGTTTAAAGTGGGAACGGTTCAGTTCGGCTATCCCAGGACCGCATGAAGAGTCCACTCAAGCGTCATTCAACGAAATTCTTAAACAACACAACAATCCTCAAGTAACGACCAAACCCACGCGCGAAAAGTTCGAACACCTTCGCAGATGCCGGATGAAAGGATACGAATGGAGTGCGAGAAGTACCAGGATTCGTGAAGTAAATGTGAAGTCGGGTAGCCTAGAACAAAAAAATACTCGCAAGAGCGAAAACAACCATTATTTTTGAATAAATCAAATATTGTCTTGGTAATATCGCCACAATGATGAAAGATTTTCGCTGGTAGTCACCTAAATTGAAAAGAGGTTCGACATTTACTTCCAGAGGACCATTTGAAGGAAAAACCATGGTACGGCTTCTTAGGGTTCTACCTATTGCCAATTCCTCATCGAAAGCAGTGAAAATAAGGAACCGCGTAGTAACTGCGCGAAGCTGCCCGTTTTGTTTCAGAGAGCGGAGCCCAGTTAGTTGTTCTATTTGCTGGCAGCGAACGGAATTTACAGATGCTCGCTTGAATTTCTTGTCAACACATTCAGCCAATAACCACCATTTCGCAGCAACCTATGGCCGGTATTATCGCTCATGTAGCGCTCAGTCGCCAACAATTTTCGATTTACTGAGTCACCTATTCATACAGTCCATGTTTGAAATTGTATTGTTCTTTATTCCACGTCTAGTGGATATGTCATTATTGTTGTTCTCTGCACTTCCTTACTCAACTATTCACGTCTATTGTATTACGATGTTAACTTATGCGGTAAAGTCTCCTCAACCGCCAGGTATCCATTTCGTAATACACTTCACTTTACCATCCAGGGCTAAGGTGCGTACGATCCACACATCTGCGCGGCATCCCTGTAACCTCCTCTCCTTGATTGTTGCACTCTATCTACACTCTATATACCTTAACGACGTATAGTTGCGAAAATGCGATATCCTCCGCCTGTTCGCACGCCGTATGTAAGGTCCGCCATGCCATTGGTATATTGGTCTATAGCAATACTATGTCTGATTTCCGCTCTAGCATATTCTTCCTCGCTGACGATATGCAGTATCTCATGTTAAATTTGTATCTACTGTCTATTACAATTTTTCACGGCAGTGTGATTATGTGTGAAACAACCACAATGATGCTGAGATATTTGCAAAACTACAGTCCGCAGGTGTCTACGGTGGGGAACGAACGCGCTATTACTCTTTCCGAGGGCTATTACTTTACGCGTTCACCACCACACCATGCGCGTCCTTCGTTCCGCTTTTCTCTCGGTTAGTATTCTATTTACCAGTGCCATAAGCAATCACCTGTTAACCGCCAAAAAGGCTAACAGCGTGTTCGTTCCTCCTCCCCCCCTATCTCTTACCGATTTCGTTATTGCTTATATTTTTTGTAAATACGCTCTATAGCAATAGTGCTAGGTTTGGTAACTTTATATGTAGAATCCTAATGCTTCACCAGTGATCGACAGTTCGCCATTACGAGGAGGCTAAAACGTGATCTTGAAAATCCTCTGGCAGTTACTGACGTCCAACCCAGCAAGTTACGCCGTTATTTAGCCTGTAATCGCCTCTGTGATCGTTGGTGTAGCTCAGAAAATTGTGTAATCTGTCCTAACAGGAGAGACGAGGATTGCATGAGCTCAGGTACAATAAGCTTGATCTCATGTAAGACATACGGTGAGGAATATATTGGGGAGACGGGTGAACCACCTTGTGTTCACATAAAAGAGCATCTAGCTCGGAAACTTAAAATTTTCCAATGTGCTACTTTAAGCATACATAGGGCACAATAGTATAACGTGTATGATTTTGAAGCGACTGTCAGGATCTTATTGCAGGAATCAAAACACCACGTGCAAGGTTTCTGAAGCGTTTTGGATAAATTTCAAAAGTCCAAAAATGGACCGAAAAGACGAATACCTCAGTATCACACCGGAGCTGTTACTTTTTCTCAGATTGATTTTTTGATCTGGGTTGGTTTCACTCGTCATTCCACGTGAACAACTCACGGGTCTTCCTACATGTGACAATACAGTGAGTAGTTCTTAAACAAAATGGTGTTCATTTACATGTTAGATCCTCACTAGTACTATGGATAGTTTACCATATTACACGAACAGATGAAAGAGTAGGCAGTAAATAAAAGTGTTAAAATTGTGATTATAACTAAAGCCTCAGCTTAACTGGGTTCATTGTCGATTTGGTCTCCCCAGATCAATCCCGCTGACGGGTGATTGCTGATGGCAGAGATCGATAGAACTAGCTGAGAGACAGGCGAAACGAAGGACCCACATAGTGTGGTGGTGAGTGTAGAGAACATTCTTCACGAATATTGGAATGTTCTCTATATCTAACATTTCAAATCATTTTCCCATAACCTCTCCTCACATTACAATTTGATAATGTTAAGTTTAACATTTCGTTCGCAGTTATCTTACGAAAATATCTGCGGTTACAGTCCTATGCTTTGTCTATCGCCTTATCAGATTGCACTGCCTGAGAAACGTTCCAAGCACCCGTCTTTTCATACGTAGCCCTATCAGATTGTACTAGTTGAAAAAACCTTTAGAACCTCTCTCTAAGCACTGTTTTCAGTTCTCTCTGACAAAGCCCCACCTACTACAGAACTAAGACAAAGAGCGGACGGGGATTCGTCTTCAAGTGCTGGCAGCGTGCGGCTGTATTCATCCAGTCCCCCAGTTCCCCAGTGCTCTAGCTCCGATACCCACCTAACTTCCTTCAACTGCATTGCTTGTACTCACTTCAATCTTGCTCGTATACACCTACCTAACCCCATACCAGATATTATTATGGTACAGTTGTTATTGCTATAAACTATTGTAACCCAACCTCGAGGATGTTCACGACAATTACGGAAAAAGACCCGCATGGCAGCTACAAGAACTAATATTCACAACGACTTGGTATTCATATAAAGTCGGACCTCACCTCATCGCCGCCACAGCGAGCGTGTTACTCCCCGGAAAGGACAATAGCGCGTTCGTTCCCCACTGCAGACACCTGCGGTCCGGAGTTTTGCAAATACCTCAGCATCATTGAAGTTATGTTTCGCAATATACCCTACCATTAAAAAGAGTAAGTAGTAAATAAAACAATTAAGTATTTTTTCTTGGTGAGCTTACACGAGGTTGATAATAATCTTTATTATCGGCTAACGTTTCGACGTCTTCGTCTTCATCAGAGCCGATGATCCGAGTCGATGGTCCACGCTTGTCTTTCGCCTCGATGTGGCGGCTTCGCCTTCGTGTCGAGTCAGGTCTTCTTCAGCGTTCCGTCTCCTCGAATGAGGCACACTCATTCAGTGGTGCCCTTTTATACACGATGCTGATGGTGAATATAATGATAATGTCCGTTGATAACTATTTGTTTTTCTTCCGGACATATATCATCGCGCACATCGTTCAGAAGTCGGTGTTATCATTAGCTAGCACAAAGCGTGTAAGCTCGTGTAAGCTCATCAAGAAAAAATACGTATTGATTAAGCACACCGAGGTTCAAGGAAAGTCGGTTTCGAAGCAAAACAATTAAGGTTATACTAGTAGCATTAACTTTTTCGTCTACTGCCTACTAGAATTTTTTACGGCAAGGTATTATATGAAATTCGACTACAGTGATAGTGAGGTATTTGTAAAACTCTGGATCTCTCTGCGGTGGGGATGGGACCCCTTGTTACCTATTCCTTGGGCTAACGTTTTCACCACTACACCGTGCTTGTCCTTCGTTTCGCCTTTCTCTTAGCTTGTTTTATATGAAGAGAGTTACGTAAAATATTCCCAGGCTCTGAAGAAGACGAAGTTGGCGAAACGTTACCCACTGAATGACTATGATAACAGGTACCAACTTCGCTTCACCTCAACATGGCCAGTTCGTAATAATTAAATATATTAATTATTAATGACGACGTTTATAAAAAGTCGGTCATTTGAGTTCTGGGTTTGTTAACTGATCGATCTCCAAGACACAAGGGCACGTTGCTGAATTTCTTTTCATATGCTGACTAATCAACTAGGTAGAAACGGTACAATCTCCACAATCAAAGATCAATCCATATATTTTCTTAGGTGGTTAAACTAATGTGAAGTTGGCAACATGTTTTATTCAACTAACACACCGACTCACGGAACTCCCTCATATGAGGGATCTCGAGCCGGTTAGGGGCGAGGCCACGTGGCGCGTCCCCAGATGGCGGATAGGGGGCTAATCGCGGACCAAAAGCGACCTTTGCTTCGCTGAGACACAGATGGATCCAGAGTATAGACTCTCCGTTTCTGATACACCATTTTGGCAGATGCTTTCTGTATTTACCAGACTGTATTCATGCATAAGTGCGTGGGTGCCTTCTAGTTCATGCGGATTGTGTTCTGCGTGTCAGTTCAGCCAAAAGCCTGTAATCAAGTGATAGGGAAGTATATAGGTAAAGGTTTAAGAGTCGCCTCCAACAAATAGGCTCCATGTCTACTCAAGGAGACACTGCCAATCTACCTGTGAGTATATCCAGCCCCACGTTCAGAGCTCAGCAAGCTACGTGGGTATGAAAAAATCTAAGCAAAGTAAAAGGAACGGCCTCATTCACATGGGCCTTCTCGCTCACTGATCCATCTTTGCTTGTTGGTTTTCTCGCTGTCTGAAAGCCAGAAATGTTTATGTTTCTTCATGTCGTTATATCGTTATTGTTGAATTACTTGCATTATTACTGTTGTATTATTATCGTTATACTTGGATACTTCGAAGGCCCGTCCTCACTGATTGTGGGCGCCGCAGCATGAATTCCATTTTTCCCGGGTTTTGTTGGTTTAGCCATTGTGGTTCCCTGAAGGCCCGAGGTCAGCCTGGGCAAAGTCTGCTCCAAGTTGTCACCGCCAAAGGCAATCACCGCCCTTGTGGATCAGAGGGGTGTTTACCACCATGCGAATAGTTTGATACCACGACAGTGGTGAATTTTGGTATTGATTTACTCTGATGGGCTTCCTGAAGGAAATGCCAGACTCGTTCTCAGCTTGGGAGACCCTGCCGGGAGATGAATCCCCACTGCACATTGCAATCCGATACCTAGAAGCACCTCCCCGCCATGGTAACGCGATAAACCGTTTGAAGGGTTATTGCTATAAATAGTATAATTACCTAAGTTTGAGATTGCAAACTGCGGCACCCACAATAAGTGTTGCGATGGAAAAAGGGCTTCTCAGCTTGGGAGACCCTGCCGGGAGATGAACCCCCACTGCATATTGCAATCCGATACCTAGAAGCACCTCCCCGCCATGGTAACGCGATAAACCGTTTGAAGGGTTATTGCTATAAATAGTATAATTACCTAAGTTTGAGATTGCAAACTGCGGCACCCACAATAAGTGTTGCGATGGAAAAAGGGCAACTACCACACGAATTAACCAACAGAGCTAATTAGCTAATTGAAATCTGAAAAACGACTGATGGTAATTCACCAGAGCTACTAGAAAATGTTTATCTATAATGATGTTTGATTCACAAAGACACATCGCTGAAAGCGTATAAGATAAATGTGAAAGGCTGTGTAAGAATAAAGCACACTTTCAGAATGTATATTTACAAAACGGATTGACATGTCGCCGAAGGTAATTGGCCGCACACTGGCAGAAGTGGACACGGTAACCTCGGCAGACAACGAAGAATGAGCAAGATAATCATCTTAGAGAGGTCAAGAAAGTGAATAGAGATACGGAAAATCGAAAAACGCTTGTCATCAAGACTCATTACATGACTGAAAAGGCACAACATAAACCAAAGCACGAAGGAAAGAAATTCAGCTGGTAAAATAGAACTTTGCATCAAAATTCTAGTTCTAATTGATAATTATATTTTTGAGGTGAAATAAAAATAATTGCACTAGAAAAATGTATAGTAACAGAAAATGTTGACAAAGAGGGTCAAGGATCGAGGTTGGAGTCATCACCGTCATCTATCGTCGTCTACGACTCTGCACTGAGTTCCCGGTCGGCACCCAAGACATCCAATTGCCACTCTTATCCCTCTTTGTGCTTTGACTGGCTAACGGATACTGCCAATGACCACCGCTAGCGTCCGTCTCCACTCTACAATTACTATGTGTATCGTGCATCATCGGATCTAGACCTTTGTCCAGGTGGATGAATGCTGATAGAAAACACTAGGTGACATAAGGAATAAAAGTCCCAAACAAAACTATGTAATGATTACTAGAGCAAAGACACCAGCCTACATATCATGCCCTATACATTTCATATTTTACTTCAAATTTTCTCAAAATGATGTAGAGTTCTGAACAATTTTTCTTCAAATGTGTGAAAGTGACTCTGATCTCTTGGAGAAAAACAGTTGTCAAGACCCTTGGACATACTTTTGATATATTAAAAAACATGGAACGTCCTATTAAGGAGCAATAAATCGTCATGATAGTTTAAAGGTTAGAGGTTTAGGAGACTCATACCAAGAAATAGAGCCTCCATGCCGTTGTTTAAGTTAAATAAAACTCCATCGACTGAGTTTCTGAACTCACAAGATGTTTCCGTCAAACAAAGAAGGGTATGACAAAGGGCGTATGACATACCTAAAGTTCCTCCATTCAGGCACGTAAAGGCGGAAGCAGTCAAGACGTCGTACTCCAATCGTGCTCTGATCCTCGTACTTCTCTTTTCGTACTACCGCCCAATCTGGCAAGCAAAAGTCGTAGCAGTCGGAGCAGGCAGCGCCTACAAAGCAACAGCTTGACATTCGGTGCATCAGTTCAGCGGTGACTCAGTTCATGTTCGTTCTAGCTCCGTCTTGACAGAGGTACCAAGTTAATGAACAGTTCGAATGTATGCAAACAAGATTTGATAAGAACGTGGACATGGACAAATCGGTAGGAAATGAGTGAAAAAGGACGGAAGTAATCGAATACAGAATGCTATTTTGTCATATGTCTTACTGTAATGCAGCGAAAACGAAAAAAATGGAAAAAATGAGAAATTGTAGAAAGATAAACTGGGGGTTTTACTGCTTTCTTCTTCAATATTAATCTTTTATGATATATTACGCCAAGGGGCGCATGTAGCGCAGTGGTTAGAGGCGCTCTGCAATACACATGGGATCGATCTCGCGCCCCAGGCTCACCCTAGGGGAAATCTTTCAGGGGACGGAAAGTTGGTACTAGGCTTGTCTGGAAAGATAGCAGTACTGAATCGATGCATCGGTAGGCCACCGCGAGTCATTGTAAAGGTCAGATATGCATTTAGTCACCTTTTACAATGTTTAGTGAAGTCAAATGAATGGGGCATCCCTCAGGAATTGATCAATGTCGACAGCTCTATCTTTTTTTATTAGACGAAGGCCTTTTTATAAAGTGATGTTAGTTATTTATATCCTCTTTGACATAATCTTCAGAATTTTAAGGATTAAGAGAACGTGGTTTGTGTTGGTGTATGGTTGTTGTAAGCGTTTCACTCGAAGTGGAAGAAAAGAGGAGGATGCGATGATATCTATATATCAATTTATTCCAACCACAGAATCTTACAGACCTCGGCTGTGTACGGTCTGCTTCAGGTAGTACCATTTAACTCCAACACAGTCGGCAATCTTATCCGTAAATTTCGAATTCGCTGCAACCGGTTCAATTGGTTCGGCGTCGAACTGCCAGAATTCTTGCCATCCGAAATGAGCTTGGATCTGAAACTTGCCACCACCGGTGTTGACTTGACTAGCTACAGTTGTTTAGCTATTTCATTCAGTCAAGTAACTTCTTAGTGGATGGCGCTCGCATAGTAAAGTGGATCTGGTTAGAAAAGTATTTATGTGCTGGAAATAACCTATCGAAGACCTAGCGTTTATGGTGTTTAGAACAGCAACAAGAAACTCACAAAACTTTCGAGCCACATCTATCTTAGTGAAAACTGGTATTTTCAATAAGACTGCCGCAATGTTAAGCAAGTTTTTTTGCCAGAAAATAAGTTCAGCGTACTAGCTGCGTGTGAGGGCTGTGCAATAAGCACTGATCCGTTGGTTCGAATCCGCGCCTTGAGCTTACCAACCCTCCCCAACAATTTACGATCGACGAAGTGGCAAGAGAATTGTCTCGGAAGATAAAAAGACTGATTTGATAGTCATACATGTCAATTTATAGGTCAAATACGCATTTAATCATTGTGATGCTTAATTGAATGGATGGCTCATGGCTCATCTCTAGTGGATTGATTTATCAACCCCGCACGCTTTTCTACGGCTTAAATTCCATATCAATCAGCTGAGCATCTCATTTATTATCCCATGAGTCGCAACTTTTCGAGCTTTTTCCACTACAGAGATCCTTCTTTTACAGCGGTTAGAAGTATTGCTCACTCACTTCGTAATCGCTCTCACTGATCGCTTCCTTGAGTGCATCCATACTTGGAATTGCTGAACGATCCAGAGGCATGATAAAACAGGTAGTGTGACGACCAGTGGAATCTGTCAACGCATGATCAGCTATGGCGATATAACCCTGAAAGAAACGTCATCGTTTTTAGAGAGCTTCCAGGTAGGAATTCGAAATTTTTACTCTAAAAATTTATACACCTTACAAAAACGGGACACAACTGTGATTTCTAACACATAATAGGCAGAATGCAATCTACACAATCATTCGTGGCTCGGCTAATTGTCTACGTAGGGATCATTTCTTTTCTTTCTGATGGGTTCTTTTGGCATACCGAACCGCTTTCCTACATTTCTTGCAATTGATCGACAGCTTATTCAGCATGGATATTGTGCAGGGCATTCATTGACTGTGAAAAATTTCTATTCCGCACTTAGAAGCATACAGAAAACCTTTTCTGAGAGGAGTTCATTTATCGGTAATTTGATGGGTAAATGATTGATATTTAAAACTCGAATCACTATAAAAACAATGGTTAATAAAAAGGATAAAGCTCTCGGAGTTGATTATTCACTGAGGGATGCGCCATGCATTCGACTTTATTAAGCATCATTTGGAAGTTACTGAATTCGACGACTCGCTTGGACGTGGCCACGCCCAGCTAGCACCGCGCTTTTATGGGGCTTCGAAGTATCTACCGAGTCTTACGTTCGACTTCATTGCATTATTCTTACCCCAGTATTCTTCCATCGTTATTCCTGCTGTGTTGGTGTTGCCTCTATGCATGCAATGATTTAATCCCGAGTTTGAGTGTCGAAAGTTGCTATGTGTCAACTACGAAAAGTCCCGCGTGGCATCTTCTCACAAAGTCGAGCATTCTGCTTAAAGCTAGTGCTTATTCGGTGTCGAGAACTGACTCGAAGGCATATATTGCGCTACCAACTGCGATAGATCCCACGTGTGTTGCAGAGCACCACCCACCACTGAGTCCCACCACGCGTCCTTGAAAAAGCAAAAAGCCATATGGAATATGCGTGTATATACGGCACCGAAATAAACACGGTAAATTTTAACAGTGATGCGTTTGCATAATGGACCATAGTAAAGGATAAAGGATAAAGCTCTCGGCGTTGATCAATCCCTGAGGGATGCGCCATGCATTCGACTTCATTAAGCATCGTTGGAGGTGATTGAATGCATATCTGGCCTTTACAATGACTCGCGGTGGCCGGCCGATGTATCGAGCCAGTGCTGCTATCCTCCCAGACAAGTCTGGTACCAATTTGCCGACCCCGGAGGGATGGAAGGCTTGGTGGGCCATGGGCGCATTTTCACGTGCGCGCCGCAGTGGCGCCTCCAACCACTGCGCCACACGCGCCCCCATAAAGATTAGCATGGCCCCTGCGCGTTGTCAGTAGCGGCGGTTATTCTGAAACGCCATCGGTGGCATGTACCATTCCTCCCACACGGTGAGCCATGCGTAGGCCACTAGCTGGCCATCTTATGATGTGTATTTGTTAAGCCGCTACAGGCTTATTTCTCAGTCGCTATCTTTCTGGCCCATGATATCTTAGGCAATGGTGGTACCCATCGATGCTCAAACTTCACGTTCATGACGTATCGTTATCCAAGACCAGCCGCCTGACAGTGTTTCTCACATGTCTCATCTCGGTCGCAGTCACTTCAATTATCGAAGCTTAGATAACTTGCTATCCTCTTCTATCAATGTGGAAGTGCACATAACTGCTGTACATAAGATCTCTAGCTTAGCCTAATGCACGCCTTGTCTGCATCTCACTCTTCTGTTGTTGTAGCCATCGGCATCTTGGCCACTGTACGCGCCAGTGCGGGCGCCATCATCCACATCCCCTTACTCGTCATTGTTATCAAGTTGCTGTTATCATAGTGCTAATGTTGTAATAGCATTATTTACAATACTCTTATGCCTTTGTAAGACTTCAATAGCAGATACAGCAACTCATAACCTTCAACCTGCCTTATTTGTGTGCCAGTAGCTCTCCGTCGATATTAATGTTATATTGATGTTGCATTTATGTGTAGAAACGGTTTAATTACCCGAGTTTGAGGTATTGCCCTGTGACAGCTACGAAGAGTCCCGCGTGGCGTCTTCTCACGAAGTCGAGCATTCTGCTTAAAGCCAGTGGCTATTCGGTGCCGCCAACTGACATGTGTAGTAAATAGTTGCATAGATACCATCTGCAGCTATTGAACGATAAAGTCTTTTACGCAGTCCTTTCATTTTCACAACTTCTCAAGTCCTCTACGTACCGGAAAGTTGATTATTACTAGCACTGTCAGAAAACCAACAGGTTCGCAAAGGCTGAAAAATAGGGGTCGCCCAATGGGTGGGCCCGCTAAACGCCACGGTTCCATCATAGGTTAAACGACTAGCACAATATTGTAAACAGAAACTTCGTTGTTTATAAGTGATTTAGGTCAACATTAATGAACCATTTATGAATTCATGTTCACTGAAACTTAGCGTGGAACTGAGAATGGGGGATTTTCGAGTGTAGACGAGCTCAGTAAATTTCAAATCAATACGCAACCCAACAATAACACACTGTAGAGTCAAATTTCCTAGGATCTCCCTCAAAGAGGGATCTCGCACCGGATGGCGGATATGAAACCGAACCTGGACCAAAAAACGACCTACGACCCTACTCTGAGACGCATATCGCTTTAGGGCATAGATTCCATGTTTCTACACTACGGATGTGGCACAAACCTTCTGTGTTTACGAGCACGTACTCAAGTATGCATGCGTGGGGCGTTCTCGTTTACACCAACAACATGAAATCGTGCCAAAGTTTATAAAACGAAAGCGACTTCACGAGATATGCGGCCAACCAGAGGACAGACAGTAAGTACGAGGCATCGAAATGGAACTACTTCGAGCTGCACTGCGAAACAATCAGAACGAGATGTTCGCCAGAATGAATAAGTGTTCGACGAAGGAACATTTTTGTGCTTTGTATTTGGAGGATCGTCTTTGGACGAGAACAGCTGGTGGGTCAATATTGATATGCGATTTTTTTTGGGTCTAATGTCAAAATAACCTTACAACGAAAATTCGAAAACCTTTTGAGCAATTTACATATCTCAGCTTCATAAAACAACCGCAGACAAATTATTTACTCTTCTGATAATAGTCAAAATAAGGTTGATAATGCACCAAAAACATCTAGGGTCACAGTACTTGGAGACATGATCTTACCTGAGAACGCACGTTCACTATTTGAATTGGGTTCAAGTTTTTCTCCATCACAACCCATTTCTAAAGTAACTGTGCGTAGGATCGCATGCAACTTTTATGAACTTCAAGATCGACTCCGCTATGGAGCCAAAAAAGAAATATTAAATAGAAATGAAAACAAAGAAACGGCGCTATTACCACCATCTCCTTTCCCCAGAGCGTTCCTCAGGCAGCAGGACCCCAACGTCGAAATTAGTGCAAAGTTTCGCATATTTTCGGACGATGTTCTCAAAACTCTTTCCCACAATCGCGATAGAAAGTCTACCTCTAACCTCACATCCGCACAAAATGTGGTATGCGAAAAATTAGAGAATTATAAATTCAAAGACCATTAAACTATCAGTTAGTGATAAAGGGAGAGAGTTCGTAGTTATTCTTCGGCAGTTAGATGTTAAGATAACGGAGGAACATCCCAGTGATGCTACTCTCTATCGCCCATCCTCTGAAAAGGAATACAAATGACAATACCGAAAACTTAACAATGAATGGGTCAAAATAGCAAAGGCGGCGGGTTTAAAACCATCCGTTATTTCGCATTTTAAAGTAGATCGGCCAACCTGTCCCGTTTTATACTTACTTATTAAAACACATAAGTTAGTATCAGTTGGTGATCTTGCGTCCACCAATCCACTCTCCTACAAGGTTAAACAAATTATCAGCTGTGTAGACGGGCCAACGGATATAATAACATGGTTTCTAGGCCGAATACTTAACTGCTTAGTCACATTCCAGCTCACCTCACGAACACCCAAATGTTCCCAGAACGTCTACGTAACGCGTCGCCTAATAACGCGTACATGATGGAGTCGTTCGACGTTACCGCACTCTACACCAACGCATCGAATGACAATGCCAGCCATTCACGAACTTCTTGTTAAATATGAAGGAGGAATACTAATGCATGGCTTGTCTATTCAGCAGCTTATGGCTCTCTTAAAAGAGTGCCTAAACTGCTCGTTCTTTAGATGGTCTGGGAAGTATTGCGCGCAAATGAGAGGGCTGGCAATGGGACAGCGGTTGGCACCAACTCTCGCCATTGGGTTCATGTCTAGAATAGAAGCCTCGGTCATCGACCTCCGGCCACTACTCTGCTGCAGGTATATAGATGATTGTTTTGTCATCTTCTCTACTCAGGAGGAGATGGACAAATGCTTCCAACGTCGAAATTAGTGCAAAGTTTCGCATATTTTCGGACGATGTTCTCAAAACTCTTTCCCACAATCGCGATAGAAAGTCTACCTCTAACCTCACATCCGCACAAAATGTGGTATGCGAAAAATTAGAGAATTATAAATTCAAAGACCATTAAACTATCAGTTAGTGATAAAGGGAGAGAGTTCGTAGTTATTCTTCGGCAGTTAGATGTTAAGATAACGGAAGAACATCTTAGTGATGTCACCCTTTATCGGCCATCGTCTGAAAAGGAATACAAAAGACAGGGCAGTCTGAGTATATTATTAGATTCACCCAGGAGAAACCGAAAGAGAACTGGGTTCCATTTCTTAACGTTCAAATCAACTTGCCAAGTAGCGGTTACATGGCAGAGTGGTACCGAAAACCAAGTGACAAAAACAACCTGGTTGATTTCCTTTTTTCTCATCCATCACACACAAAGAGGGCACTTGTGAGAAATATGTTTCGAACAGCTACCTCAGTGTGCACAACCAGGGAACTAAAGGAGAACGACGCGCCGATACGATACACTTGTAGGCCGAATACTTAACTGCTTAGTCACATTCCAGCTCACCTCACGAACACCCAAATGTTCCCAGAACGTCTACGTAACGCGTCGCCTAATAACGCGTACATGATGGAGTCGTTCGACGTTACCGCACTCTACACCAACGCATCGAATGACAATGCCAGCCATTCACGAACTTCTTGTTAAACATGAAGGAGGAATACTAATGCATGGCTTGTCTATTCAGCAGCTTATGGCTCTCTTAAAAGAGTGCCTAAACTGCTCGTTCTTTAGATGGTCTGGGAAGTATTGCGCGCAAATGAGAGGGCTGGAAAAAAGAAGGTCCCGTTTATGTTGCCCTTTATTAGCGGTGAAGCACGCATAACTATAAAACGAAACCTAAAAAGGCAGGTCTAGAGGAATCGCTAGCGATAACTGAAATACCAGCGAATACTCTTCGTCGTCAGTTAGTTCGTAACCGTTTGTATGACCGCCTATGTGAAACATCAAATTGTGTAACTTGCCCTTACGGCAGAGACGGTGATTGCATGAGCTCAGGTACCATATACCTTATCTCTTGCAAGGATTGCGGAGATGAATATATTGGCGAAACGGGCAGACCCTTATGTATCCGTATAAAAGAACACCTAGATGGCAAACGAAAGCAAGAAAAGACACGCCACTAGGCACGCATAGGATACAAAAGCATAGCGGAGGAGATTTTGAAGTAAAAGTCAATATCCTCGCACAGGAGACTAACACACCAAAGCGCAAACTTCTTGAGACTTTTTGGATAAATGCCAAAGATCCACCAATGAATAGCAGGGAGGAATGCCCAGAGGTCACACGCGACCTGGCCCCGTATGTTCGCATCAATTTCTAATGTGGGGTGGCGCAGTCATCAACCATATGCGACTATAATCATGTGTTCTAACCTTCCTCATTGGAAGTCATGTAAAAAAGCGGTGAGTTTTTCGAGAAGCTGTTGATCATGTAATTGCCATAAAGTTTTTCGTCTTTTGGTAAGTGTTATTGAAGTATTTAGCCTAGTAAATTGTATATCAGTATACCCTTCCAGGCTCTGAAGAAGGCGGTTCTGTCGAAACGTCAGCTTTTGTTGCATTGTATTGTGTGTTTTTTATGGAAGCAAATGTATGTTGTATAGCAACCTCGCGATTGCTGAACAAGAAAACAACGTATTCATACACCAACTGTATTCTAGGAATCAATTCGGTCGAAAGCCACCAATCAAGCGAGATGAAGGCAAAAGAGATGCGGTTAGGAGTCGCCTCCAACAAACGAGTCCTCGTATGCTCCGGGAGAGACTAGGAAGCTATCTCTGAATATACCCAGTCTCCACGTTCAGAGCTTAGCAAGCTGTATTTTGGTATCAAACGTTGAACACAGTAAAATAAACGGGCCTCATTCCCCTGACCCGAAAGACATTCATTTCGAAAGCGCTAGACATGACGAATACGGAGAGGCTGCTAAAATCTCAGGAGCATTCTGGACTGCCAAAATCGCAAAGAATTGAGGCGACGATTTATACCTATGATGCAAGCACACTTGCGTCTGAGTGCTCGATAGAATACTTGATCATCTGGCAAGAAAGTTGAGGGACGACGTTATCGGCCTGGCCGAGACGAGACAACGCCACCCATTCAACGCCGTCTACAACACTGGAGAAGAACTGTTCCACGGAACATGCGACAGTAGAGGAGTAGGCGGTGTCGGCGTTCTCGTCAACACGAGTTTGCCCATGAACATCGATTCATTCGAACAGCTTAAAACCCGAATCGTACGTTTACGGTTAAAAAGATGTGGATCAACACCGGCTTTGACAATCTTCGTAGTTTCGGCTTAAGCTTTCAGGAGCATCGAGAGTGCTGTGAACAGCATAAAGAACATCTAACTTCGTGCCCACCTTTTCGATTTCTCGATTGCCGAAGCCAAAACACGCTTCAGAAACGTGGTCACTGTGTAAGCACGGTGAAAGATCACTCAGCGTTATCGATGGAGTAGCCGAAAAATCGATGCTAGGAGTGTCCCATATCACGTAAGTGAAGGGGGGAAACCGAATCTACGACCAATGTCAACAATTAAAAATCGAAGATGCCGTTCTATACGCCAAGCTGTTGAAGATAACTTGGGTCGACATGTAATGATTATGAATTGCAACCGATGGACAACAGCCGTTAGTGACCGGAATTCTCCGAATGTCAAACGTACTGCTAGAAGACCACCGACCCGATGGTCAGGGTTCTTCATAAAGAGCCTAGAAGAAAGATATGATGCTCTACGAGTTCCTAGAGCGAGCGGAATCCACTGGGCCGCTCTTGCGCGCTACAGGGAAAAATTAAAGATTTGCTGGCGCGCGCTTGAGTCATTCAACGATAAACAGGAAGGCAGGTGATACAGATGGCCATGAGCGCCAAAGTAACGAGTATACTAACGCGTATTCTTCTTGTATACTATAAGTACAATATCTTATATATAAGTGCAAAAATAGAGTCCCACGGTAAGTTATTCTTTCGCACAGATTGAATAACACCCTTTTTTAGGAGAGAAATGGATTTGACCCATTTTCGGGATGTCTTAGTATTCTCACGAGTGAAAATTCTGAGAGTTTGGTAATAAAATAAGTCGTAAACAAATAGTTGAAGACAGATCAGTACCCCGTGACCCAGCTTGAAGTACGATTTTCACGACGTTGCCTGCGTTAATTTTTTTCTTTTTTTTTTGTTAGAGCTATACTATTAGACTTCCGCAAAAAGTTATCAGAGCAACGTTCGAAAGAAGCGTTTACTGCACAAAAATAAAGAAATTCCAATAAAATACGTACAACATGAGGTTCTATCACTAACCGTTTCAAAATCGATAGCAGTGAAGGAGTTGCTCTTGAAAGGGAGATTTCCACGGAGTTCGAAATGTGCTTGATTGGAGGAATAGATGTGGATGAATAGTGACGACGGTAAGGTGGCAGTGAGGACGTTCGGATTCTTCCTACGGCACTCTTCGCACACCGGTGGATAAAGCAGGAACTCGCTCACCTTCAAATTCCGACTTCATGGATAGAATACAGAAGTGAACATATCACGACATCAATGTACCGAGTATGTGTTAAATATAGCGTTTAAGATGATTCCTACGAGGATGAGAAGCAGAAGCAACAAGAACAGAATGCAGCATAGGCTGGCCAGAAGTCGAGGGCTGACATCGCGTTCTCTGAACACTGCACCGTGAAGAAACGGGATTGAAATGCAGAAATAGGTGACCCGGCTTCCACTCAAGAAACGTTTAATCAATATTGTCTTGTGTGTGGACAAAGGTTATGGACTTAAACCAGAATCGTTTTCATCAAAACATCCTTTGAAACGTTATACTGACGTGATCACCACGCATTTCCACAACATAATAATTTTCTTTTCCTCTATCATTCTAGTATTCATGAAAATTTTCAGGCATTTCACTAGCCGTGCTAATACCACAATACTGATGCTGAGATATTTGCAGAACTCCAAATCAGATTGGAGCCCGCTATTACCCTTTACGTGGGCTCACGTGTTACCCAGTGCACCATTCAGCCCCTCGTTCTGCTTCCTCTCAGCAAATTTCTCTCTACATAAACACAATTCATAATGTTTTGCCTATCCGAAAAAATTTTTACAGGAATGTTAGGTCGATGCCAACAAATCAACCAATGTATCATTTGAAAAACTGTTAAAAAATAAAAAACCAAACGTGAACCTGGTGTTGTGATAGAGTTGGCTAAGGTAGTCGCGGGTTCTTCGCCACCAGCTCTGATCCTCTGAGCGGCGCTCCGAGCTGCGAGTTACCAAGGAGGTTTGCGAGTGAGGCTGTAACATTTTTAGGTCTTGCAGCGCTCTCTTAAATTGGAAGAGGGATAAAGCGTTTGGTGTTGATCAATTCCTGAGGCATCGCCTTCTGCTCCATTAGGCACTACATAGGTGAACGAATGTATCTCTGGCTCATGAAATGTGACCTACTCGGGTTTGTTCTCATCTTCCTAGAGAAATTTAATGACTGTTTGCAGATATGCAAATGCTGGTGGCTCAGACTAGACCGGAACCAAAATCGAACCAACGAATGTTTATTGAAAGACGCCTCTAAGCATTTCATTCTACATATCATTAATTTATATTAGAAGTGAAAAATAAAAAAGACACTTGGATGGATAAAATGAAGACCGCTGTTGAGTAGTGGTTCTTTTTTCTTTTTGCCTACAGTTCTTGGATTGAAATAAAGAGAAAAACACAATAAACAGACATGCTGGTGTTTAGCCAGAGAGCATCTTCATAACAGTGAAGCTTAACCTATTGGTTCATGTACAATTTTGCTTTGGAAGATTCACGAAGAAAACGACAGGAGGGCGAGTTGTCCATGGATTCCCACAGAAAAATTGGTCGCAGCATCAGAAACTCACCGCGTACGATTTTGAGTTCTCCGTCGAGCCGATCAAATCATCTGATTGTTGCATTTTCCGATAGCTGTCTTTTCGCACGAAGGCGCTGGAAGAGATTCATCTTTTGTTTTTCTATTTTTAGTCATACACTGTTTATGGATGGCTCACTACTGAACTAAATACTTTGCCACCTTCAGAAAAGAAAAGCATAGGAGCACCTAGACATAACGCAACTGTTCGGGATCGGGTCTGAACCGACGGATGTTTCGGCATGAATGCAATTGATTTGCATAAATTGAATGAAAAGAACAAAGAGGATCGAATACTCTGTAGCAGTATCCAGCAATATGCAGCTCCACAATCAAAACTCCCAAGGTAATGGATGTGCCTGAGGGTCGTTTCACTTCTAGTTGTTGAAATATGAAACTTACCTCGTTCCTGGTGTGGTCATCATGAAATGGAAACGATCGGCTGACGGGAAAAAATTTTGATGTGCAGACGTGTATGTCTGTTGGGTGTTTGTCTAGCAACGCTCCACTTCCTTTCATCACGATGCTGTGCTGCCGTCCTGTTTACGAGTCATCCACAACTCTTCCAGAGGACTGAAGTTTCCTCCACTCTCCCTCACATTCGCCTCAGTCAAACTCTTGAGAGATCCTCTTCCTTATTTACTATTGTCTTCTTTGCGAGTGTACCATGTTTAAACACAGATAAAAGCGTGCTCTTTAGGATAAAGCGACTCGCAACTTTTTTTAAGAAACCGATGTAGAGATGATGGTGGGATGATTTTTTTTCCAAAAAGGTTACATCACTTGGACGCAGTGTTAAAATGATACCATTACTTCGTTTTTCATCATTCGACATTAAAGTGACTATCCAATTCTAACACCGTTGTCATATAATGTCTTACATGATCCAACTCTACAAACTGTACGGATGCCAAACTTCGTTCGGTTCGTGGTGTGGCATCCTTCATCCACAAAGGACATGGGGTATCCGTTTAGGCTCAGTTACCACTTAATGACTTTCTCTTCCTTGCGAATGCTAGTGAGTGCTGCTCTAGATGATTCTCTCTGCAAGCCCGGGAATCCCCTCCTGCAGCGTTCCTAGTTTTTTATCACTAAAACAGTTTTTGGGTCATAGGAAGTTTTTCGCAGATAATTCTACTACCAGTTTGCCGAACCGGCAAGGATGGACGCCTGGTTGGCCAGGGGGAAAAAGTTGAAACTAGCAGAAAAAATAGGGAACTAAAATCGAGATAGTTTCTTTAAACTTACTCCTGATCACTTTGAATTTGTCGCCATGAATCCGTTCTCACCATAGGTGGTGACGGTACTGTGAATACCTGACTTTGAGATGAGGTCCGTAATGCTTCGGGCGTAATACTGAAAGATTCTTCACTTTTACTCTTTTGGAACGTAAAGTAAAAAGCATAAAAGTGAAAAAGCGACAAAAAATGATAACAAAAAAAATAAAAGTAACTTTTAGGATTGCTTTCCCTCGGACGTAGAACTTTACTTACTTATTCGATACTTGAATGGCCCGTTTTCACTGGTTGTGCGGGCCCCAACATACTCTCCATTTTTTGGAGATTTGCTGTTTAAGCCATCGTGGTTCCCTGGAATCCCGAGGTTAGCCTGATCAAACTCTGCTTTAGGCCCTCACCACGATAGGTCCTTATGGATCAGAGGGAGATTTGCCACGATGTAGGACTTCAAAGAATAAAAAACCTTTGCATAAATATGTTGTGCAAAGAGTGCAAAAATAAACTAAAGTAGCTCGACTTTTTAAGCAATTGTTTGATTCGCTCCACAAAAACAAAAATTGCACAAAAAATGTAAAGTGCTCTATATACACCGACTATATGGTGCATCCCAATGATACATTCGTGAGCAAGCGAACCAATGGACCAATTCTTTCCACCAATAGATTAACCTGCTCCCCTTGCGAAATGCAAGCAATGGGATCAAGAAGGAAAGATTTGGCGTTGATCAATTTCTAGGTGATGAGCAATGCTTTCTTCTCCGTTTGCAGCGTAGGGATTATTGCATGAATACTTGACCTACGAAACGACTTTTGGTACCCGTGTATTAAGTCAGCGAGTTCAATTTCTAAGGGTAATCTGGCGCCAATTCACCAACCCAGAGGGATGTGGGATTCAGTTGCGGCTGTGACGCGAGATTAAGCCAGCAAACGTGTGGGTATTGTGGAGCACCTCTACCCACTAAACAACAGATGCTACTAGAAACACGGTTACAACTAAAAACTCTCACCGGGTCCCTCCAACATAACCCGTATCTGTTCTGTAGCCATTTGCTCGAGTCGCCGGTCTTTCAATGATTTCTTCAATTCGCGTGCTCTCCAGTCGGGACGTCTCTAGAAGCGGACCGCTACCATGCGTCGCCACTACTCGAGCGCCGCCTTCTAAAATAGCCCGATTTCATTAAAGCGTATGAAATTAAGTGATAACAGAATTTGTTTACTTAGAATGCCACTTAATGTCTATGAGAAATAAAGCTATTCTTCTGAATTCGTCAAACTTTAAATGCTTCTCCTAGTTTCTTCTCACTCAACAAACTTGTTCTACGCAGTACTGTGTTCTGAGAGCCACAGCTACGTAGGCAAAACTGGTTATGTATGGATCCTTCTCTCGTTCGGAAAAATACGTGTTACAATAGCAACGCTGGTCGCTCAGAATTGCAAACGTCTTTTATCTCGTACATCTATGTAGAGATAAAGAGGCGATCCCATAAAAGAAGCAACAAACAATCCATAATATGCGAAAACTCGAAGTGATTTGGAGCCAAAACTCTTTTAACCAGTACTATCTATGAATTTCTGGATGAACACGTTTTTCAACACAGCTGTTCTTTCAGTTAAAATATGCTGCAAATTAAAAAGCTCAGATAGACCCACTACATTTCCATGTTGGATCGGAACCACGCAGGCTTGTTAACCCTCTTAGTTCTTTATAACGACGTTATAGCTTAGAGCTCAGTCACCCACCGGATGTATGTATTTCATGTATATCATATCCATAGTTATTGATAGGTGTGCTTTCGGAAATGTCGGCGAACTCAACTCGCTGTCCGGAGGTGTTCAGTCGGCTACCGGACGAATTCAGTGTTTGTCCGGAGGCGAACAGATGACTGCGACTTGGTGATGCTTCTATTTGCTGTCCGTAATCTAAAATTGTTCAAATAGCTTCGAAAAAAACCATTCTCAACTATCATGCAGATCGCTTCAATAGCCACGTCCTCCTGCTTTCACATGAAACAAAAAAGCATGAATATGTTGTAACCGGTTCTCCCATACGAAATCCGATATGCCATTTCCTCGGTAAGAAGTCAAAAGGGATCAAATACGAACAGAGTAAGATCCGAACACCTGAAGAACCTTCCACCAGTCTTCTTAAACACACTGGCTCGGCTCTTCACACGTTACCTGTCTGAATGTTAGCTCTGAGCAGGCATTGTTTCGAAAAAGATTCGGTACGATGGACCACTTCCATACGATAACAAGACTCACCGAAGTATCGCTAGATTACAAGATGCTCTGTCTCGCGTTCATTGGTTTAAAGAAAGCTTTTGACTTAGTTGAACTAGAAGCAATCATGGAAGCCCTGGACAGTCAGGAAGTCCCTAATCACTTCATACTCTTAGTGAGCTGCATAACATTTCACAGCTAAGATATCATCATTCCACAACGATATTAACATTGACGTCAAAAGAGGGGTCAGGCAAGGCGATACCATCTCGCCAAAATTGTTTACTACCACCCTCGAGAACACCATGCGGACAATGGAATAGCACAATATGGGAATGAAAATCCACAGTCACCAACTACACCATCTACGTTTTGCTGATTACATCGTTCTTGTAAAACCAAACATTAACCAAGTGAAACGAATGCTACCCAATGTTGGTAATGGCTGTGGAAAGGTTTTCTAGTAACTCTCACAAAAACGATGTTCATAATGAACAGATTGGTTCCGAATTCCTCATTTACGCTCAACAGAATGATTGCCTTCGAATGCTCCAATGAAGGATCCAGCTTCAGGATTCAGCAGAAGCAATCGAATGGCTTGAGAAGACTTGCATTGATGCAGTTCCATCGAAGATGTAGTGAAGAGAACAAGGAGTACCCGGCTCCGTGCCCACCTTTTCGACTCCACGATTCTTCCTGCTTTAATGAATGTGATGTGCCAGAATCCTGGGCCCTGAGTAAGTAGGATGTCAGGTCACTCAGCGTTATTTAACGCGCAGCCGAAAGGACGATGCTAGGAGTATCCCGTTTCACACAAGTAAGGAAAGGGATCCCAAGCTCGAACCTGTGTCAACGATCAAAAACCAAAGATGCCTTTGTGTACGCCAAACAGTCGAAGGTAAGGTGGGCCAGGCACGTAATGCATATGAATGACAACAGATGGACAAGGGCTGTTAGTGACTGGATTCCTCGGGATGTCAAACGTACTGCAGGAAGACCACAGACCCGATGGTCAGAATTCTTCACGTAAAGGCTAGAAGAAGGATATGGTGCTCGACGAGTCCCTAAATCGAGGAGAACCCACTGGGCTACTCTTGCACGCGACAGGGAAAAATGGAATATTTATTGGCACCATTTCGAGTCACTCGACGATCAACGGGACAACAGGTGACACATGTGAATCTAGAAATGTAACTCTCACTTAAAAAGGCCAGCGAAAGTTCTCAATATTGTCTTGTTTCTCGTATATTTTCCTTTTCGATCATCTCTTGGGTCTTTCTTTTCGAAAGCCACATCCATCGAATGAGTTCATTTTAACGACTGTGACTATTTTTCCGATGGTTCTTTTGAGCAATGTTTTCGGTATACGATAGTGTTTTCGTCGTACTTGCTGAGGTATGTATGAATGAGGCGTCTCGACTCACATCCCGTTCTCCAGTGACGTCGTATCTGAAAAAATTTTCGCCCGGTGGAAAATTAGTAATTTTGCGATGCTCATACATTTACACGTAGTGTCAAATACCATATAAATTATGGAAATCCAACGAGAAGGCATATTTTTCATAAAAACATTCGCCATACCTTCGATCCAACGAGATATCCCTCTGCTCATGAGCATCCAATGGTCGACGAACGGGGCTGTATGACGGTAACGCCCCTACAACTGCAACGAGTTACGGTGATAACAACTGTTGTCTATTTTTTATTCTTTATCAGCATCAAGGCACTTAAATAACATAGCTGATAAGGCTATCATAATAAGGTCTTGAATAAACTGTGAAAGTCTCCTTTTTGTGAACGCTAGTTACATTTCCATTTTCTGTTTTCACCGGTGATTAAACAAATTCATACAAACTGAAATCAACTTTGAAGCATTATAAAATTCGTTTTGAGCACTTGAATGTAGACTTCTAAATAATCCAGAAGAATAGGAATGGCGCTAACTTCCAGTTCCGACAGGTCGCCGACCTTCCTCGATTACTCGATGTTCAATCACCTCGATCTGCTCGATCGAACGCTGTGGACGTCGATCCATGCCAGGATATAGGCGTTCGTCGTTAATGGATGCTCTCTTTTATGACTAACTGAAATAGATACCGATAATTGTGCTCTTCTCGGTATAGAGATCGAACACTCAGAAAAAAATCAATTCAAAATACAAGAATTTGAGATAGGAGATGAAATGGAACGTTGAAGAGGAATCGGAAAGGTATTAATGACTTGGGGTCCATAGAAATGGCGAAGATGTTGCTGTTCCCAAATATTCACTTATTGGATAAGGATTGTCTATAAAGCAAAAGGTACTTTTTAATTACTTGAATACCTGATTCTCAGTTGGCTGCTCTTTAGGAACAGTTGAGTGGACCTCGGAATATTTCCTATCTAACCATCACGATGCTGAGTGGGAGCATTGTCAACTCACGACGTAATGATTACTGAGGTATCTGTTGACTTTCAGCTGGCTTCAACATTGAAGTGTCGAGCTCCCCCAGGGTCCGCAACCATGTAGGAGAGTACACACCACTTATATATGATGATTTACATTCAGGAACATACCCAGCTTGTGTAAAACGATGCAATACTGCGGTGATATTGTACTTACTTATTGGCCTATTATGGGGTGGGTAGAGTGGTGGAGATGCTGAGCATCACCAGCACCGTGCTGGTTGGACCCTTCCCCGAGCTCTCCAAGATTCCCATTTACTCGGGTAGGGAAACTAGTAATGGATTTCTCGGAGGAAAGTTCACTCTCCTCAATTCTACAATCCACTTGGGAACGCTCCACCTCGCCTATCTCGGGGCTCCAGTGAAAGTCGACTCGAGCAGCATTCAACGATTTTCATGACGGAAGAAAAATCTCCAAGTAGGATGGGAATCTTCGTGGATATTTAATTCCGGGAAAGCAATCGAATGCAAGAAGTGCCATGATCCGCACAGTAGATGTGAAATATGGATAGTATAAATGAATTGACAAATAAATAGATACTTACTTCTTTATAGTTCTTGGAAATTTAATATCCTATTTAATTTTAACAAATGCACAGAACTTTGCTCATAGGGCATAAGGGTATGTGAAGCAGAGTAAGAAGAAATAAACTTCAACACACGTGTGGTCGTTGGTTCGACCTCGCGCTCTATGCAACGTGAACCAAAAATACTACCAAACTTCTCTGGAAGGATAGAAATCATTGATTTGATACATCGGTAAACTCCTGAAAGTCGATGTAGTAACCTCTATTGTTCTCGATGTACTTCACTACATGACCCATCACTAATGGATTAACTAAGGTCAAAAGCTTAATCCACGTCTTTGTGTCTGCTCATAGTAAAAAATGGGATGACAGCATTGGTGGAGCTATAGCGTAAACAAGATCGAACTTGGGACGGATTCAAACGTGTATTGCAGTGCACTACTAACTACCGCGCTGTACATGCGCCTATTGCTCATAATAAGCTGATAAAGCTGATAGTGAGATAAAGAAAGTTAAAGTTCACATATTTTTTAATTTGAAGTCTTTCTAATCCATCGTGGCAAGCGTGTTTCTCAGCTCGGGAAATTTTCGAGAAGATTGAAAAATTGACAATTGGTTAGCGAGAAATCCGTATTGTGGCAGGTGAAATGGAGCTCCGTAATAGAAATACTTCTTCGGTAACGATTTCCATGATATCACTTTCAAGTTAACGGCGCGTGCGGCGCAGTGGTCGGAGGCACCCTGAAACAAACATGTAGAATCGATCCCTGCGCCCATGCCCCACCAAGCCTTTCATCCCTCCAAGGTCGACAAATTGCTACCAGACTTGTCTAGGATGATAGCAGCACTAGCTCGGTACATCGGTAGCCGGCCGCTAGTCATTGTAAATGCCAGATATGCATTCAATCACCTCTAACGATGCTTAATAAAGTCGAATACATGGCAACAACGACTATGCGCGTCAAACTATAAAAAACAAGTCGAAATCTACCAAACAAATGGAATAATGTAGCTCATTTGAATCAGAAGCTTAAGCATTAAGCTGGAGGGAGACACTAAACACTTCTGGGATTCAGTGACGATGGAAAGTTCTGTGCCAACTGGCTAAAGACACAGATAGAACATTAAAGGAGCAAAAGTGTACGAATAAAAATGTTCACCCTCAGTATACAAAAACGAAAGCTTGAATTGTAATCGGAGAGCCCGGCTGAGCAGGAACACACACAATAGCGAAGACTATTGGAATTCAGTGACGGTAGGCATCAGGTGCATCTACGACTAAACAGTAGTACTAGACGCCAAAAAGTGATACATTCCTTCTCCTGTGTGGCAATCTCGTGAAATGAAGAACTCGATCCGTATTGATCAATGGATTATGGTGTTCGATGAGAAGTACTCTGCTCATTCCCCGTGATCCCACACAACAGGCGATGGTCTCGCAACGATTTGCCTCTGTAGTAGAACCACTCGACACCGCCACCAAAAGACTGGATAATCGGCAATATTGCAATTACGTCGGCAACCCACTCGTCTTTTTTCAATCGCCCATAAGAAATCTGTTTTCGTTGGGTTAGGAACTTTGGCTTCTCAACGATAATTGCCCGAAAGCACTTTTCGCATTCACTTGCGATCAAGTCATCACAGCATCACCCTTCACAGTCAATCTCTTCCCAGTCTCTTCTATAGATAGATAGCCCGGAGGTCATATAGTCGTCCTACGTAGACGTCTGATTTTATAAGAGCCGACTGAAACGGGAAAATTTTAGGAATGTGCATTAAATCAGCAAGCACACTCTCTAATTTGTCGGAGATCTCAAACAGTATTTCTTCGTGGGATAGAAAAGTAATAAAGGACACTTTAGCGTATTTTTTGTCAATTCCAACTGATAATGTCTCAAGAAATTGAATCACACTATCACACCGAATACGCTAAAACGCTGATAACATGGTTCTTCAGAAGAGTTTCGCTCTTCTTTGTGACTCAGGACACACTAGTTTTACATCGTTAAGGCAGGCTTTTGAAGGCCAAGTAATGATTGCTCAATGATCATAGGAAGCGCGAAAGCAGACGTGAATGCGAATGCGTACAGTTCGATAACATCTGTAAAAGCGAAACGACTACGATCGATAACGGCGAAGAACATCAGAGTGGAGGAGGAAATTATAGACAGACGATTTGTTTCCGAAGATCCTGACAGCTTAACTACTGTTCACTTGCAAATAACTAGTACTACTATTTATAAACGGACTTTTGGTGTTAACGTTATAAAAAAACCACTGCTGAAATCGGAGCCGATCTAGAGAAGACTGGTGTAAACCACCTAAAGTGGGACAAAATTATACTAACTGCAGAGATTTTAATATGTAGTTGCGATTTCATTTCAACATGATCAGAATCCTCGAGCGTTCTGAAAAGTTGTTTCTCTAGTTGATGCTTTCTGCACATGCGAACGCACATGTGGTCCGGTGTGACAGAGAGCACTGCCACGCCTAGGTGGTAGTAGGATACGAGTCTCCATTCCCACGGTGTCCTACAGTGAAAGACAAAAACAGCCGATTTGGCACAGCAAAGTACCAACGGATGAAAACAAGAAGAATTAATCCTTCTCCAACCTCACTTATAGTAGACGAACGAAGAAAATCCCGATGTTCCATTGTTCTGAAGAATCCAATATCCCTTCTCTATAACACATGCATGGTCCCTATTTCCCTGCTATAGGCGAGCCAACTCTTTCATCCCTATGGATCGGCAAATGGGTGCCAGATTTGTCTGGAACAAGCTTCTGGCACACAAAGGTCGGAGACCGTCTATAACATGAAGTTCTGGGCACGTTCTAGAAGAACGGTCTCGGTGTTTCAAAGAGAATCACGCTTGACCAGAGTTCAGCGACATTCGAGAAAAAATTGAAATCTCCAAATGACAGTCGTATCCAAACAATGGTGGGCCGGATGAAAGGCGGGTTGGAAAAAGGGTTTCGCACAATATATGAAGTCGAGCTTTATTAGAAATCTTAAAACATCGCGCTCCATTAGGTACCAAAGGACTAAATTTAACCGTTTCGTTCTAATGCAGAGGAAATCGTTTCATTTTACCGTATTTATTCATCGTTTCGGAGGGTGACCTTTTGTTTAACGTAAAAGCAGGTTTAATGAAAAAACGATAAATACTATGCGAACAGAACCGGATTCGATATGTTACGTCGTCCTCCATTGCTCGGTCAACTATTCGAACAAAATAGTTGCTGTCGTAGTCAGACGGAATAAAAAATTAGTTCAAAAAGGATGACGAATGTTGATGGTGAAGACCTGACAACAACTTAGCACTTCCACCTTCGGATTAGAAGAAAACGACTTCATCGACCAATCAGCATCACAACGAGGAAAGAAATGACAAATAGTCAAGCCGCTAGCAGAGCGAATCTGACCACCTGTATGTTGGACGACAACAAAACCGATTGAACAACACTTACATGACCGCCTGTTTGGAAATAACAAGGAAAACGCCTCATAGAATGATAGGCAGAACTTGTCCTGCTTTCTTTAACTAAGCGATATTTTACAAATTAACGTCACAGCCGGTTCCGCACTAAAAAAAAGAGCGCCAGATAACATTTCGAACGAGAAAACTTGCAAATCATCAAAAAAACACTTATTTGGAATAAAAACAACGTTTCCGAACTCGATGATTGCGAAAAACTGACACTGAGAAGAGTGAACAAGGACTTAATGGCGATGTATACTCGAGCCCTTTCTTAAAGCAAAAAAGAATGAATGATTTGAAGTACACCAATGTAGGCACTTTCAACCCAAGAATCCTACCAAAAAAGAAATGTGATGTTGTGTAAAATATTGCTGTTAAATGTCCGTGGTTTTTTTTAAGAATCACTAAAGGGCTCGTTGTTGTTCGTAGGCGACTGAGTAAAGTGTTGACAGATGAGAAGAGGCTGTCAGTTCAGGTTCCGTCAAAGTATACGATCGGAGCGACGATCAAGGTGTCGGGATCGGTGGGAATAAAAGGAAGGTATTTCAGTCGGGATTCGCCTAGCGAACGGAATGGCGATTGATGTCGCATCATGGGCGATTCGATCCGTTCACTAATTTATGTGGATCTGACATGATAGTCAAACACCACTCCCAAATTCTCAAGATGCCTCAGAACAACCACTCTAAAAGCTAGCTTTAACCACTTATACAAAACACAATATTGGCACAATATTAAAAGAATAAGTCCTACTAACACTACTGCTCAATGAAAACGGAAAACAGATGGAAACAATGATACTCCACTGTAAAACAAATTAGAGGTTTCGGTTCAAGAAAATACTTTCTAATAAAAGTCCAACACCGGAAAAAAGGTGATAGGCAATACTACTTCCCCATCTCGAAAGACGATACTATCCACCGTTTCAAAGGGACCATGATAGCAATCTCTCTAACCACGTTCGCTTCACCATAAGCAATAATTAGTCGTAAAAGAAAAATATAGAATAAATGTGCTGGCCTTCTTAGGAAATTTTGATGGAAAAATCACGTTTCTCAATCAAAGGATGGCATATTTGAACTAAGCACTCTCATTAAACATCGGCAAGAATAATCAACATTCTTCTAGATGAATAAGGTAACATGAGGTTGGCATTAAAATATTTTATTCCGGTGAAGTTTCGTCGTCCTTGCATTCTTCAGAGTCGCATTTAGCGGGTCGATGGTCCACATCGTGGATGGATTTGGACGCCTGTGGATGCATCGAGTCTAATCTAGTGGACAGAGCCACGCTTGAATGAAACATTAGCAGGATAAAACTTCATTACACCAACCTGGTCTCAAATAAATCATGCAGAAAAATATAGCACGAAGAAAGCTCTTTGTGGTTTTGCGCTGACGCACGCATGCTTCAGAAGCTTGGATGCTTTGCTGGAGTGATTCGGCAGTCCCAATTCCTATCCAGTTGTCATTCATTGATCCACTCTGCTCCTACCGGACCGCCCATCATCAACAGAAGGCGCTCTGATTCTCCAATTAGGTTTTTATTCAGCGAACACGAAAGACTTTGTATCAACCTCACAATGTAGTCGTCAAAACATTTCTCTCATTATGAAAGAATACAGTTTACAAGCTTTATTTGAAAGGATAAAAGTTAAATCACTCAACGCTGATCAGTCCCTGAAAGAGATGTTATGTTTTCAACTTCATCAAACAACGGAGAAATGAGAGAACGGATATCTGGTCTATACAATGACTTGAGCTACCCTACTGATGTACTGTCCGTACTGCCGTGTCCGTAGTCCGCAATACTATCCTCCCTGACAAGTGTGGCACTAATTTGTCGATCCCAAAGGAATGGAAAGGTAAACCCTGGGCGTGGAATCGAACCAGCGATAGATCCAGTGTATATTGCAGAGCACCTCTTGCTGCTCTTCCGCACGAACCCTAGTTTTTACTTGACATCTAGGGAAATAGTGGTAGTTATGGCGCTGTTACAGGAGACGGCGCATACAGGACCAGTTGATCCTAGGCCTAAGTTCAGAGCTCAGTTGCACCCATATTCGAAACGGCTTACTTCTAGCATTCTCCATTCGATACTATGCTAAATATGATTGAACTCCAAAAAGTAACCTAAGTCTAAGCTATCGAAAATATGAAAACCAAAAAAAAAATTCCCAAAACTCCTACAAATCGACCTCTGTTGGTCTGAATACTCGAGCAATGCAGCTTACGGTATGAAACCATCTACGTCGTATCGGTGTTGATGGTCGTTTGAAAAACGCCTCCAAGCGACTCATTGTAACTGCGCCGTCGAGGTCGTGGCAAGCAGCGAAGCGCAGCAACGAATTCTGCGCCTCCGCTGTCATCGTTGTCGAACAATCATTTCGCCAGTAACGGTCAATCCACTTGTCGAAAAGTGTCGCTTGTGATCGAGTGACGAAATGAGAAAAACCTCACGAATCTTCAAGACGATAATGTATGTAACCGTCTCCGCAGTTATCCTTCACCTCAGATGAAAAACGGCTCCGATTTCTTCTCTCAGGATAATGCCAACCTCTTAAAGACCAATAATGTTAATACAGATATCTAATCGTCAAGAGTAAGCAGTAAAAATTCCTATATGAATATTTACGGTTGGAAAGATTTGAACTCATGCTGGTTTCATAAAGCCTTGGTCGATCCGATCCATACAGAAATTTATCATGAAAAAGAGAATCTTGAATTTTTAGATTTGAATTAGGGAGAAATTCCGCAGCGAATATGGCGGTTACTTAACACTCTCGTGACGATGCCAACGGCGATGCCGACGATCTCGGTTTTGTTGTGAGATGGACGACGCCTAATTTTCGGCTGTGCTTCAAACAAGACATAATAGATTTTCAGCAATTTTTCTTTCTCGAAGGGATGCGGACATTGGAGCGTTAGCAGGTGTTAGGTGAAGCTACACCTAAATTCCAAGACCCTCGAGGATAATAGACACGAAAAAACGAATAGAGCGAGCGCTATGTGGTTGTACTGACAAGCCTAGTCTGAGTTTCATAAGAGGAAACTAAGTTCTGCAATGACTGGTCGAACACAAAAGGTGCTACCACATATGCCATACAGGCAATGCCTCTTAACGATAACCAATGGATAAAGGAATGACTTGCATAAGTTGAAAACAGTACGACTGTGAGAATTCTTTGTGATGGCTTCGAACGAAAAATGTGATGCTCTTGCAGTCCTTTGAGCGAGAAAAACGTACTGGGCAAATCTAGCACGTGACACCCACAGGTGATGAATGTTGTGGCGCCCTACGGCCTCGCTCTATGAGAACGGAGATGAAGCAGATGATATGGTGAAGAATAGAAAAGTGACGACTAGGCAGAAAAACATAAAATAATGGATAGGAAAACCATAGAAACGCTGAGGTAAGAGCAAAACTCGGAACTTCACGTAGATTCCGGCTCGAAGTAATAAATAAAAATTAAAACATTGCGATAGCAAGACCATTTGCAAAGTGTAGGACAACATATGGTGCATATACTTACAAATTATGAGTGTTAGTGACTGCTACGAAGTTTAATTTTACTAAAAGAATAAAGCTCTCGGCATTGAACAATTCCATGGCGATACGTCATGCATTCGACTTCATTCAGCATCGTTTGAAGGTGATTGAATGCATATCTGGCCTTTACAACTCATGGCAACCTACCGATGTCTCGGGCCAGTGTCGCTATCCTCTCAGACAAGTCTGGTACCAATTTGCCGACGCCGGAGGGATGCAGGATTTGGTGAGCGTGGGGAGCGCGATCAATCCTATGTATTCGTCGTTTTCTCTCTCAGCAGCCGCGAGGTTGTTAAACAGCATACGTTTACTTCCATACAATAACACACATACAACACAATCGTAGCTGACGTTTCGGCAGAATCGCCTTCTTCAGAGCCTGGAAGGGTACACTAATACGCAACTTACTAGGTCAAACACTTCAACAGCACAAACAGAAAGATGAAAATCTGAGCGATAATTACAAGATCTACGGCTTCTCGAAAAAACCCATCGCTTTTCTCACCTGTCTTCCACCGAGGAAGAACAGCAGCTCAGAGTCGTATATGGTTGAGCGGCTGTTCTTTTTCGGTGGAATAAAGGTGAAAAAAGCGGCGCTGAAGAAGGCGATTCTGCCGTAACGTCAGCTACGATTGTGTTACATGTGTGTTATTGCATGGAAGTAAATATCTGTTGTTTAACAACGTCGCGATTGCTGAGAGAGAAAAAACCACGAATTCATAATCCAATGCCGAGGTTAATAGAAAGTCAATCCTATGTGTATTGTGGGGCACCTCCGACTACTGCACCACATGCGCCACTTTATCTTATTAAATAACAAGAAATCAAGCGATCAGGCATAAAAATCGAGTGTTCCCCCTATAAGAAGCACTCTTTTGCGGCATAAATGGCTTCTTACTCACGTTCTACACTCTTACTGAAACTCTGGGAATTTTATTGATTTTTATTTCGAAGAATTAGCCATGGTTCGGCTACCATCCGGAGTTGAACAAATGGTCGTCATTGGTCGTTGTTTGACCTAGTTAGTCGCAGATAATCCTGACCTTTCTGGCGTTCACCTTTCGTCATTACGACTCTCTGCCTTTCTGACCGATTTAGCAACTAATGTTCAGTATGAATGACCAAGAACTCAAAGAAGAAATCCAAGTTTTCGATCTAGAGCATAACGAAAGCAATAATATATTAAAAAAGAGTTTGAATGAATTTGAAGCGGGGCCATTTCACTAGGACCCTTCTTTCGTTCATGTTTGCATTTCTTCTGATAGTATCATGGGAACAAGCAGCAATTGTTGAGAGGTTCTTTACAAGTTTCATTGAGAGCAGTGGACTGCAACCATGAGAAAGAAAATGGAGATTCGTATAATTGAGCTAAGAGGTCTCTTTAGAACTGGCATTACGCTTCGATCAATGATGGTGAGTGGCAGCCAAGACGGGAAGGTGCCTGGAGAAGACCAGTTGTACGCCACCCAAATAACCTGCAATGAAGTGAAACACCGCCTGACAGCCCATCGCGATCGTTTCGATTCTTGCGGAACGATGAGTTTGCCAGCCAGTATTCTAATAGTAACTGTGCTTGGGAACTACAATATTGTCCACCTACCCAAGCGCATACTCCATTATGGAAAGGTTCTTAGAGTTTCCATTACGTCGAGTGACCAGACAGTACTACATTTAATGCAAAAAAGGTCGAGTGTGATGTTATTCAGTGAGAAAATCATAAGGAAAAAGTGTCTAGGGAATGGCAAGACGTCAGTCCATCGTTTATTTTGCACAATGTTTTTTTTTACCAGGTGGATCACTACGATTTTCCCACTAACCGTCATCGACGGTGGCCAAGTGGATTTGGGCCGTTCTCGATAGAAGTGTTGCAATTGTGTACGGCTGTGTCTTTGCATTCAGAAATTGATGAGCCTTCGTTGGTGAGAACTGCAGAGGATGACGGAAGATAAGTAGGAAATATTCAAGTGCGGAAAAGTGCTGAACAACAACCATTGTTGATAGTGATCTCATGGTGAACAAGGACATGTAATACAGTTGTCTTTCGTGCACGATCGACATCGTCACCATAGAAGGCAAAGCGCACAGCGCCACATCAATCCATCAGCATTCTAGTGTTAGATTAGTCTTCTTTTTTTTTCTTCTTCCGGATTAGTCTTCATTTTCTATTTCCACTACCAGTTATGAACATATTTCGAACAAGACCCGAGTGAGTGTTTGATATGCCAAGGTATAATTGAACAGGAAAAAGCTATGTGGCAATATCGTCACAAACCGGCATGGGGTCGATTGACGCGTGAAAAAGAATGATGAGGAACAATAGAGAGAAAAGAGGACGAATGTTGAAGAAGGAAAAGAATCACGAAAAACCACTCACAACTTCTCGCTTCTACACTCGTTTCCGGCCAATTTGGTAATTTTTTGAACGACATTGAGGAGGAAAGGGGAAAAAATGTTTTTTGTGTATTGTGAAGTGGTTGAATTCAAAATGAAGAAGGATTAGAGAAGCACGATAAAAACCTTCTTTTATGGAAGCGTCTTGACCTAAGGAAGCAAAAAGAATAGGGAAAAAGGCAAAGGCATGTCTTCGAACTTCTTCAGAAATCTCACAAATCGCTAAGCGCTGGTCTACATAATGAGATGAGGCTTTTCGAAACAGTAGACTAAGACTAAGGGAAAAAACTCGAAATCGCGAAAATACTAACTTTTCTAAAGAAATTTTTCAAATTATCCGTCACCTTTACCCCGTCTTAGTCAGTACTAACACCGAGGAGAACGCTTGTAAGCCAAAACGAATCCGATCGTTTATAATCCGATTATGAAACTTCTATGAGCGATTGCAGAGGTCGTTGCTCTTTCACTGAATTGAATCGGTTTGGCGCTTTCCGCATTGTTCACACGTTGTATTGGTGTGAATGATTTCGAAATATTCGATGACCAAGTTGTAAAAGATACGAAAGAAAAGTGAAAGGACGGGAGGTAAAATGACATAAAAGACAACAGCTAGACCTATAGCGTATTTCACAGTTCAGGTAGAAGTTAGGGAAGGAGATTCTCCCATTCCTAAACCTGCTTAAGTTCGCGGCGTGGGTGAGGTTTTCCAATGTGGGGAAGTGGAGAAGCAAACGTTGATGGTAGGCGTAGACGTCCTTGATATTTGGATGGATTAGCAATGGATTTCTGTTTTTCTTCCGGTTCTAAGGACATTTTTTACAGCATTTTTCTCCCTAAATGTGTAATATAAAGTATGTAAATGAATGTGAAGTGTAAAGTGTAAATAAATATTTATAGAAAACAGGGTCGGTCACGGATATCGAACAGGCGATCTACGTCTTCTGTGTAGTCCTTCTCGGCTTCTTTCTTAGCACTACAGCTTCCTTGACGAGTTCTGTTATGCTATCTGTACCATTACCTCGCAAAAAGTAAATCAACTTGTAAATTTTCACACCAAGCCAAGTATTTTTTACTCTGGTAAAGAAAATTTCACCATTGCCTTATTCGGAAGTGATGTGAATCTATGGGAAAAAGCCGCTATATTTCATTGTTACTTAGGGTACAAAGGTCCCGTAGTATTGCAAACCCTCTGAAAAGTGAAGGTTTTAAATTCGTGTTTTAAGAACAGTTTACTTAACCATCTCTGCTGCATCTGTTTTGCTGTATGGGTCTCCCTCTGGATTCTCTCCCTATCAATATCCATTCCTCCTCTCATACTCAAAAAAATGATAGGAAGGGAATCAAATGGTCAGTCTTCGTTTGGAAATGGAACTGGCTACGAGTAATACTGGTTGGTGACTAATGGATGGCAATGGTGACGGACGGAGCCACCCTCTCCGGGCACAGACCGGTCATCGAGCGAAAATGAAAATTACGTCTGATTGCTAATAATTTCAGTGCTATTCACGATATATTCGCTTCGCGATTGCATAAAAACCGCTCAAATGAGGCCAGCGAATGGCTTCACCAACTATAATGGATATCAGTGGCTCTATGATCGGGGTTTCAGTTTCACAGGTGGGTCGGTCACCTTGGAGGAGCGTGTCACGACGGTTATATGTCCTCTAATGACCAGGTGTCTTTGCGGCCGTCACCTCTTATTCACGTCATATTGTGTAATCGTGACGTTGGTCTCTAGAGGGTAAATCTTGCGATATTCTCTTTGTAGCGTAGGAAAAAATCCAATACGTGCATTATTGTGCATAAAAATGTTCAACAGCATAGAAAAGCACCCAGCCGTTTTTTCCAGTTTTCTGTGTGAGTGGGTGTGGTGTGTGGGAAAGATAGCCAAGAATAAAGTTTTCTTCTTATTCCTTCCAGACTGACCTTGACCTCTAGGCACTATCAAGAAACGGCCTTTCTATGAACTTTGCCTTTCCTTGACTCTCAATCAATTAAATCCTGGTGGGATTAGCAAAATGTGCATTATGGAAACAACTGCAGATTATAGAAGAAAACAAGTGGTGAAAAAGTAGAAAAAAGAAAGAGAAGAATGACCGAAAAGCGCAAATCAATAGTCAGTAACGTCAAATACTCTTGGATTCAACTTGCCAACTATCGAATGAGTAGGGAGGATTGAGAAGAAAGATGTTGTCAAGAGCGAAGGGCGGTTCTTCGGACTAATGCAGCCCATTTTGACCGTCATTCAGGTCAAGCAGCACGATCCATGCGTTTAAATGAACAACACTCATTCGTGTTCGGAGAAAATTATACTAGTTTTTACAATAAAAAGCACATGCTGCTGCCAAGTGCTCATAGGCGCTGTGTGACGACATTTTTTGCTAGCCACCGTCACAAATCTACTGCCGGCGATCACGAACCGGCCTCGGAGTTGGTGATGCACACAGCGAATCGTCGCAGCATAATCGTCGGTACGTAGTGCAATACGAAACTTTGTCACTGTGAAAAATTGAAGGCGTTAGGAGACCAACGTCACCACCGATCGGGATAACATCTTTTCAGGCTGAACGCTCTCCATCCATCGGATGAGGCGCGAAGCAAATGTTGAGTGGATAAGTGAGTTTGAGACTAGGCTGTTTCCATCAGCGGAACAATTACGAGGATGAAAACTCGGAACAAGGTCCTCAACCGCTACATCGTTTTTCGTCCGACAAAGGTTTTTCGAGATAATTAAATAAACTCATAGCTTGTTTTTTGAGTGTCTTAGTTGTAGAATCGGCTTATTGTCGAGAGTCTTGTAAAATAACATTACTCTCTCGTTATCTAAGCGAAATTGAATTATTTGAAGTTGTTCGGACATCTATGCCCATCATGTGAAAAGTGAATGAAGAGTACATGTATAACGGGGAAAGAAGAAAAGAGATGGGAATTATAAAACAAAATAGGTATAGGAATCACTAACCATGACTTATCCCAACACGGCTGCTTATCCTAATCTTCTAATATCATCAGCGGCTAGAGAAGTCGCAGCGTTACTACCTACGACTGCTGACTGATGCTGCAGAAAATTCTCAGCAGCTCTTACGTAACCTTCCATGCAAGATGTAGTGAATATTTTCAGGACTGCGGAAACGAAACAGCGAAATAGCCCAGCATCATCGTCCGATCCATTCTCGTAATACTTGGCGCTGCTGACCACAGAAAAATCCACTCGTACCACTCGTGTGCACATTTGCTCAGATAGGCTAGCGATCAAACAGGATCACCGTAAATTTGCGTCATCGTCGTGTAGACATCTGCTGATAGAAGTCGTGCTTCTTCGTTTCTTACGCTTAGCATGACTTCAGTTGTGCTGATGAGTATTTTTCACTGACGACAGTACATGACACGCCTTGGGTACAATGCACTACTACAAACCACTTGCTGCTTTATTCAGACAGTTTTTCTCGGCTTCACATGGTCGATACTATGCCCAAGGGTGGATCGTGTGCGTTGAACACAGCGATTTCAAGCATTAAAACATCGTCATGCCAAATCTCCGCGGAAATATTATCTGCTATCGCCTACTGAGTCAATCTTTGAGACTTATATTAAAAATCTAGAAAGTACAATTAAGGTAACTTCGATGTGAATAAACAACAACAACAACAACAAATGTAGTGAAAACAACTATGGACACTAGGCTTAAATTTGATGCTTTAGCAGCACTAATGGTTCCTTAGTCTCTATCATTTTCTTTAATCCACTGTCAATGTCTTTTCCAGAAGCCTGGCATTTAACTGATAGAAAAAATAAACACAACAATGTTTGTGTTGGTAATATAGGAAAATAAAATATTAAGCTGCAATATTTAAGTGCAAAAGCGAAAAAAAAAACATAAATACAATATACAGTGAATAAGAAGGACAAAACTCTTCGTCTTGTTCAATCACTAAAGGATGCTTTATGCGTTCGACTTCACTAAACATCATTAGACGTGAGTGGTGCATGGCGGTGCTTATGTGGCCAACGAAATGACTCGCGATGGTCTGAATATGTATCGAGTCAGTGCTGCTATCTTCCCAGACAAGTCTGGTACCAATTTGTCGGCCCCAGAGGGATGGAAGGTTTGGTGAGCCTGAGACGCGGAATCATTCCTTTGTGTATTGCAGGACGCCTATAATCACTGCGCTAGGCACTCCCGTTACAATTATAATACATGGAAATAAAAGACAAAATACGTGAACTAAGTTTTGCGGCAATTGCTGAAATGATTTGCAGTAGTTCAGTCAAATTAGCAGTTAGTTGGAAATTGCGTTAGGGTCCCTACGTGAAGACGAGTCATTCAGATGCCGAGTATCAGTCTAAACTGGATGTTTCCCACTTTGGTTAAGAATTTTAGCACGGCGAACTGCAGGGTTTCTTTTGCTCTGCAAAGAACCGTTCTTTTCTATCCATCACTTATTTAGACTAAATTGCTCCAGAAATAATACCTACATCCTTTTCACCTCTAAATAGCCATCATAATTACCGTCGGCTTCGCCAAAGTGTTCTTTTACTGTAATTTTTCTTCCTTTCGTCAGTTTCCTAAGCTATATCGGATGCCGTTGACAGTTGAGCGTCTAACTAAATAGACAAAACACTAGGGAGTTCTCTTCTCATGAAGAGATTAAGAGATCAGAAGCACGCTAGCCGTCTTTACGAGAAAGCCAGTAAAACCAAAAATAATACGAAATATTTGAACTTTTTAGGGAAGCAAGTCTAATGAAAGAGAAAATTTGAGGGAAAAGAAGAAGTGGGCGGAAAATGGAAGGAATCATTTTTGAACTGGCGTGTAATGAACGAACTCGAAAAATGACGATCGTATACAAATCGACAGCGAAATATTTTGAAAAGAGGCGGTGAGGTGGAATGAATGGGTGGTGCCAGCCGGTCATGGGCAGACCAGAGGCCGTTCAGGCCCGTAATGAACATCGGCATAATGCGCTGAGCACTCATATTGGAAACGTCGACACTCCACTCGACATGTCCGACCGCAACCACTCATTTCGGAACGCTCGCCATAGCTCGTCAGGTCTGACCAGATCAGCTTGAGAGTAGTTGAATTTCAATTTTCCGTACGATAATTGAAAAAGCGGAGTATTTTGTGCTTTATACTAGTTTTCTGCGATTTAGAAGTCCATCGATTCTATTCAAAACCGTCGTTCCTTCTACATGAACTTCCAGACTTCCTGGTTGTGAACATGTTGCTATAGCAAACGCTTAAAAACGTTTGGCCAAAATCGATTTGCAGGTGAGCAGAAGCGAATGATGGAGAGAGCTGCTTGAAGAAGAAGGATTTTTCAACAGAAACAGTGTAAAATCTGTTAAGAGAACTCGTCGTACAAGGGTGAAGTCTCAACAAGTCAACATCTTTTTTCATTCTATTTCATCCGTCTTCACGTCTACTGTGCGAATCCCAGCACTTTTCAGATCCAATTCGTTCCCTCGCATACATCGTCCACGAAGGCCTTCCAAGTTTTTATTTGTGGTTTTGGTTGTTGCTTGAGGATTTCCATTTCATATCGAATGACGTAGGACGCTAGTAGAGTCGATTCTCTCTGGAGTAATGAGATAGTTGGCCTGAAGCGTTCCCAACTGGACTGCACAGATAGGTTTTTTCCCAAACAAGTCCAGTACCAATTTCCCTACCCTAGAGACTTGATTAGCTGGAAACGGAATCGAATATGCTCGATGCTCATGGTAACGGACATCACTACCACTGTGCTATCCGTCCCCAAACAAGTCAGCAATCTCATAAAAATGTTGAACTCCACAAATTCTTATTTACAACATTATTTAATACACAATCCATTAGATGTCACTGGAAATATGGAATCACAGCGCACGGAGAATTCTAATGACCACTGTCAACATAATTGGGTACTTGAAGAAACTCAGTTAACGAATGCTTCAGGTTCCGTTGTAAACATCTTCCTTAGAGATGGTCGAGATGATTCCAGTGTCTGTTGCTGCGTGTGAAATTTGCTTCAGGATCCAAATGACGTGTCGAGCTATGAGTGCGACTTTCAGGCAACTTGCAAGCATATACGCCTGCTTTAGTGGTGATTTCTGCAAAGGACATTTGCACT
This sequence comes from Angiostrongylus cantonensis, assembly GCA_009735665.1. NCBI lineage: Eukaryota > Metazoa > Nematoda > Chromadorea > Rhabditida > Metastrongylidae > Angiostrongylus > Angiostrongylus cantonensis. The sequence goes on from MQTX01000099.1 coordinate 257,305, forward strand.
CTCTTGATGTCCATTAGTCCACCCTTCTCATTCGTTTATTGCCAAACTCTCATTGTATTTTGTAGTTGCTAGTGGAGAATAGGCCTTTGAGTCAGTTGTCGGCACCGAATAGCCACTAGCTTTAAGCAGAAAGCTCGACTTCGTGAGAAGACGCCACGCGAGACTTTTCGTAGCTGTCACAGGACAAAACCTCAAACTTGGATAATTAAACCGTTTATACACATAAATGCAACACCAATACAACTTTAATATCGACGGAGAACTACTAGCACACAAATAAGGCAAGTTGAAGGTTATGAGGTGCTGTACCTACTATTGAAGTGAGGCTAACAAAGGCGTAAGGGTATTGTGAATGACCCTATTACAACACTAATACTATGATAACAGCAACTTGATAGCAATAGTATGGGGATGCGAACGACGGCGTCCGCGCTGAGGCGTACAGTGGCCAAAATGCCGATGGGTAGAGCAACAGAAGAATGAGATGCAGACGAGCAGTGTATTAGGCTAAGTTAGACATCTTATGTACAGCGGTCAAGTGTACTTTAAAATCGATGAGGATAGCAAGTTACCTAAGCTTTGATGGTGGAAATGACTACGAACGAGATGAGACATCTGAGGAACACGGCCAGGCGGCTGGCCTTGGATAACGATATGTCTGCAACGTGAAGTTTAAGCATCGATGGGTGCCACCATTGCCTAAGATATCTGAGATATATCCTAAGATATATGACTGAGAAATGATAAGCCTATAGCAGCTTAACAAATACACAGCATAAGATGGCCAGCTAGTGGCCTTGTAAGCATGGCGTACCGTATGGGAGGAATGGTACATGCCACCGATGGCGTTTCAGACAGAACGCATTTGAGGATAACCGCCGCTACTGACAACGCACTGCAGACAAATTGATGAACAATGAACATTGAAAACTGAACGAGGATCAGGATAATGATAAGGATATACTGAGGTGATGGGAAGCGTGGCGTAGTAACGGTGATGCTGAACTAATGTAATTACACCAGAACATAAAGTACTAGAAAGATAGAGATATAGAAAGAAATAGAAACTATTCTGGGAATAGTTGCTATATTGTGTAATCAATTCGCTTACGCTTCGCTCTAGCTGTGCCTATATTCTGCCGAATACTAGAGACGAACTTCTGCTAAAAGTTTGAGAAAGGAAAAAAAAGAAAAAATGTGGTCTAGTGATGTAGCGATTTTTTGAGGAAATCGTTTCAGCACTCTTGCTGCTGCACAGTTCGGCTCTGGACAATCCCTTAGAGGTGCACACTACACATGAATCCTTTCATGGTATCGTAAATGTGAATTCGGTCTATGCAATGACTTTCTATGGTCTCGGAATGTGCCAAGTCGGTCTTTTTATTCGCGCAGACAAATTTAGCACCAACGTGCCACACCTTCAGCAATCGCAGCCTTAGTCTGCCTAGGGCGAGAGAACGGATAAAAGAAGCGTATGTGCACGTTGCTAAGTAGCGCAGAGATTTTCTGCACAGTTGCTATGTCAGAACAAATCTCAACGACGTGATAAGTGGCTACGAGAGCCATCAAATCAGGACTGAAGGACTTCTCTGGAAGGTTCGATCGTCGCTAGTGCTAGTTCACGTTTTTATAGTTTTTTATTCGTGTCGTTCGTCCCATCAATTACATCAGATCATTTCTATTGCAACATTGATTTTCCATGAAAATGTCTTTGTTCTTCTTTTCGAGGAAATTGATCATTTGCGTTTATGACCTTATTTTTTTTTAATCTTTGTGCTTTTCTAAGGAGTTCAAATTTAAAAAATTTAATAAGTCAATGAGGGAGAGGTAGGCGGTTATCTAAAGATTGTTGCTTGAATATATTGCTCACAAGTGGCCCATAGGATATTAGCCATCACGCCAATTGCTGCTTTCGCTGATTTGCTGTCATCAGATCAAAACATGTCTACGAGTTCTAAGTAACTCTCGAAAAATTCGTTGAACGTAAACGAATTTCACCCAACCATTTACGACGTTATGACCCATATGTGGGCCACATACGTTATTAGTGTTTTATATACACGGTTTCTCTATGGTGCTTATAGCGCCATAGTGCTCTGCAATACACGCCAAGTCTTTGTTAGGATCACTCAAGAAATCAAGTCCTCCATCGTTTTGGGTTCTGCGAACTATCTAACTTACCTGGAAAGACGGAAACACTGATTTGGTACAACCTTCGACCGCATCAATTCAATGCATAGGCTGAATAATACATTCAATCATTTCCGCGATGCTGCGATTGGGGTTTAATGCAGGGCGCGCTACCAAGCGATTGATCAGCACTGAACGCTTCATCCTTTATATATATATATAGATAAGATTTATTACTGGAAAGCCATGCTTTCATGGTTATTCATGGTTTTCATGGTTATATTCGTTACACTTTATGCATACTTGTCCACTGATTTATTGTTCGTTCTGATTTATTTATAGCGTGTTTTCCTTCATTTCTTTGTACGCGCGTGTGGCGCAGTAGTCGCCACTGCGACACACACCTGGAATCGATCCCCGCGCCCATGGCCCACCAGACCTCCCATCCTTCCAGGGTCGGCAAATTGGTACCAGACTTGTCTGGGAGGATAGCAGCACTGGCTCGATACATCGCTCGACCACCGCGAGTAATAATAAAAGCCATATATGCATTTAATCACCTCCAACGATACTTAATGAAGTCGAATGCATGGCGCATCCATCAAGGATTGATCAACGCCGAGAGCTTTAGTTTTGTATCTTTGTACATTTGCTTTATTTTACATCTATCCACTGCTTTTTTGACTAACATTGGATCAGTATTGCACGTTTTGACTTCCTTATAAATCATTTGATTCTGATAAGCACAATTTCAGTGCACTCAAAATCTTAGCAACACGCATTATCGTCAGTTCGCTGAGGCAACTGGAGCCACTTCAAATGTAAAACGTACATAACGTGATCTACCGTAGGAGAACATCAACTCATGTTGAATTTCCATGAACAACATGAACAACTCGATGACGACCCAACATGGTACTTACACTGATACATACTTCAACCTTTTAATGTCCTGCTTTTCCTATGAGCTCCAGCACGACTTTTATCTGACTAGCAAGTAGTTTATTAGCAAAAGTTTCTTTCACTAAAAATCCACGCTAGAGATCTCTTGGACCTAGAATAATGCGCAATTAAATAAATTACATTGGGAACGGAAACTCTTGGCAAAACAGAAGCCGAATCTCACCCCAAAAATGGCCGGTGAAGGGAAGTGCGGAAACGTCGATGACAACGGTTTACATTTACAATTTTACCATCTCGTTTGAAAAAGCTGACAAAAATAGCTATTAATCGTTTTTCTTAAACAAACAATCACACGAGACGAGCTCTTGCTTGGAAGGTGATGCATGCGACGTCCTCTTCGGTGACTCCGTCGTGCAAGATCGTCTGAAGTTGGTAAGGAGCGTCGTCTTTCAGAAAAGAAATGATAAAGCTGTACGGCGGAAAATCCATCACAATGTCTATCTATTGCCGTCCATTGTTCACCTGGCATGAAATACCGTTTGTACACGCATCCTGATTCTTTCTAGAAGTATTGCTTTCACTGTCTGTATTGTTTTTTTTTTACCTCTGATATTTCTTCAAAAGTTGCATCCACCGAGATCGTCGAGCATACTTTGACAAAACATAAAACTCACAAGAGGGCAAAGGTAAGCACAGGACACCAGGAAGAACTACTGGTCCATCTCCAAGTGTTGGTTGCGTTCCTGAAATTGGGTGATCCATAGATGGAATTCGGATTATCGATATCTGCTTTGATCACTAGCAATTTGCTAAGGCAAATTGGATATCCATAGTTTCCTAAAGTGATATCTGATTTAGCCGTTCATTGATCCTAAAAAAAAGGATGGTGTTGAAGGGAGTTCGTCTACTTACCATGTGAATCGAATGTCGTAGCGCTGAAGAGCAGAATAGGACACTCGTTGCACTGATACCAGTTTGCGTGGGTGTCAGTGCCATTGAGCCAAGAGACATCGCAAGCCATGGAGATACCAACAACAGCCACCAGAAGTGTAGTAGTACTAGCGTTCATTTCTAAACTGTATCTTTTAATGAAGGAAAACATTATGCAATGCAAAAAATCCTAAAGAAAAACAGAAAATATTGAAGTATGCGGGGCAAAGAAATGGATCTCCTCCTCTCCTTATTACAAGATATTATGGAATATTACGGGAAACGGCAAGATCTTCTCAGATGTCACTCAGTCTTATTTAAATTCACCAAGATTTCATTAGTCGCAAAAAAAATTTTTATAAATCAAATAGCTAGAATAGAAATAGCTGAGAGACAGGCGAAACGAAGGACCCAAATGGTGTGGTGGTGAACGCGTTACCCTCCAGAAAGTGTAATAGTCGCTCGTTCCCCACCGCAGATACCTGCTGTCAGGAGTTTTGTAAATATCTCAGTGTCATTGTGGTTGTTTCACACATAGTACTTCACAGTCAAAATTGTAATAAAGGATAAAGGATAAAACTCTTGCCGTTGATCAATCCGTGAGGGATGCGCCATGCATTATCATTGTGGTTGTTTCACACATAGTACTTCACCGTCAAAATTGTAATAAAGGATAAAGGATAAAACTCTTGCCGTTGATCAATCCGTGAGGGATGCGCCATGCATTCGACTTCATTAAGTATCGTTGGAAGTGATCGAATACATATCTGGCCTTTACAATGACTTGCGGTGGCCTGCCGATGTATCGAGCCAGTGCTGCTATCCTCCCAGACAAGTCTGGTACAAATTTGCCGACCCCGGAGGGATGGAAGGCTTGGTGGGTGGGCGCAGGTATCGATTCCACGTGCGTGTCGCAGTGGCGCCTCCAACCACTGCGCCACACGCGCGTCAAAACTGTAATAGGCAATAAAAAGTTAACATTATATCATAACATTATTGTTTAAATGTTCTAAAGGATTAAACGTAAAAGACGGCAAAAACTTTGGACTGTTCTCATTGCCGGCTAGGACAAGAAATTCAGCTCTGATTTCAAAGTGGAATCCACTGACAACGCTATCAGTTAAGCTTCGTCATTTTTAGTGCAGCAGATGGAATTTGGAACTTCTTAGCGTTATCGTCTTCTTATCGTCTCGCACTCAGCTTAATTCACGAGATCCGGGCGACTGAAGAAAAACATGCAACTCCATTTTGAGAAATATCTCACACATGCGATCCGATTATTGCAGCACTTAGTTGTTCAATGATAATCCACTGTTTTTCTTGATAAGCAAACAATTAGAGCGTTTATTACCACGCAATAGCTGACGTTTCAGCAGTTTCGCCATCTTCTGGCCCTGGAAAGATCAAATTTGCTTTAAATCTACTCGGCCAAACACTTTCTGTCAAACACTGATCGTTTTCTTCCTTGAAAATCTTCCAGTTATTTATTGAAGACCAGCCGTAAAGAGTCAGTCCTAAATGGGCGAGGAAAGTACCTGGCTGAGGTCAGAAAACAGCCTGAGGTGAGGCGCTATGTCGCGTGTGATCAAAAGCCACTCCTCCTTGCGTTTTCCTTTTGAATTTTTGGAATTAATCCAAAACGCTTCAAGAGTTATAGATCTGATGTTTTCGATTCCTGTGCGAACATAGCGACTTCTACTTCAAAGTATTCTCCACTATGTCTCTGTGTCCTATGCGTATTTGACTTAATTTCAAATATGCCGACCAGATGTTCTTTTTTACAAACGCGGAGTGGTCTACCTACTTAACCAACTTATTCGCCTCCACGCGCTATACAAGAGTTTGGGTAGCCTGCACCTCAATTCATGCAGTCACCAACTCTTGTGTTGGGAGATATTATGCAAATTTGCGCTGTTTCTGGAGGGTCACAGAGGCGGTTGAAAACTAGCTCGCGTCTTAGAGCGCTACATGGTATTTCAATCACAGATGCCGAATTCTATAAAACGGCAACTTTTTTAAAGCAACTTTTTATAGCTCTACTTATTTCTTTGCAAATGAAAGACGGAACAAAGAGGACTTTGTTCCCGTTAAGTGTACCGTTTGGGAGCACCGTTCTTTCCCTAAATCTGTGTCAAAGAACCGTGGTATCGTAGTCATTTGAAACGACTATTTACCTCGCCAGTTTCAACGATTCTTCCTTTTGCTCTCTTTCTGTGCAAACAGCGGTGGCCTTTCTTATAAGCACCATTTTGTTGTGAAGGATGAAAGAAGAGATATCGCATCAGTATATTTTTACCACTGGGATTTCGAAGCATTCTGCAATTTATCCGTTTTCGGATAGGTTAGTTTGAAAGTCTAGAAATGGAAACCAGTTTTCTTTCAGTTTTTTTCGAATGAGTATTATGTACTCTTATTATTCGTCCAGAACCTCAAAGCATTTGCGCAGCTCCTGCTGTGTGAAGCAGGTGACGAAGCAATCATCTATATATCTACTGTAGAGTAATAGCCGAAGACCGATTACTGGTGCTTCCAGCTTAAAGATAAAAGCAGTGGCGGGTCTTTGTGCCAATTCATGTCCCATTGAAAACTTTCTAACTTCTACGTAGTATTTCGCCGATTATTTAAAGACCGAGCAGTTTAAAGCACACCTTTAGGAGGGCCATGAGCTAGTGGATCGAGAAACCATATATTTCTATTTCTCCTTCGGGTTCCACGACAAGCTCGCGGATAGTTTCATTGCTGAACATTGTTCGTTCGATTGATTTGTTGTTCGGTGATGGTAAGATTCCTGGTGAGCTAGATAACTCAAGATTTTACGCGACATTTAAAAAATAATCCTCAATAGTACGACATCTGATCACAGCAATGAGGCGTGGATAAATAAAATCGTTCGATTCCACTGAGTTCAATCCTGCATATTCAGTAGCTTCACAGTTTGAAATATATATCCTCACAAAACAAGAGAGGGAACGACTTTCGGGCTTCGAACAGCTAGGATTACATGGTTATGAGATACGAAAAGTTGTATTATTGTGTTTTACAAGGACCTGCATGATTCCATTGAAACTGGCCACAAGACTCATTACAAGTTAAAGTATGAGCTTTTATCTGTTGGCTAGTTCGTTTCGTGATTATTTCCCTTCCACAGGTGCTGCACGCGAGACATTTTGTAAGTGCATTAGTTCATGAGCTCAAATATGGGTGATAAAACTTTTATACGAATACCTGGATACTCGAATGGTCCGTGCTCACCGGTGGCTTCGGCTTCACCGTAATTTCCCTTCTCTCCCACAATCGTCATCCGTCAATATGGTGAGTTCCGCGGGGCGCAATTCGAATTCCTAAAATAGTTCTCAATAACGAATGAAGATGGTTGACATTAGCTACGAACACATCCACCCATCGTTTGGACATGTCCAAGGGACGCTTACATTCTCTTAGAGCCCACCCGCTGTTCTCTGCGTCTACCTGTCATCTGTTCTTCCTATTAGGTGGTCGGCCAATCTGTGTTTCGCTGTTGATATATATCCTCCTCTGTCACGATGATGGGATAGGCTTCAAATATCTGAGCTACGCATTCTAGCTAAACGTTGTAAGTGTTGATCGAATTTCAAAAAATATCGTTCATGTGTTTCTTGATGTTTCGCAGAGTTCAGACTTGGTTCCCACCTGTTCGCTGCAAAACAGTGCACTGGAAGAAAAAAATGAGCGTAGAGTTTCAAATCCTCTAATCGTTCGGTGGTTTCTTTGAGAAGTCGCATGCGGCCCATGCTACGCTTCTTATTCTCTCTAATTCCTTTTTAGTATTGGTCTCCATGCAAATCAGACGCTCAACATATTCGCACGAGGTGGTCTCTGTAATCCGGAATCCATTCGCTTTGATTTGATTGTCTTCGCACCATAAGATTTTAATGAATTGGATCATAATCCGACATAACCGCCGCCTTTTTCCCGATTCGCTGAGCTCATTAATCGTCGTCTCTGCATCGTTGGTATTTCTTCAAAAGATGATTTCGTCGGCGAAACGATTTCATAGAAAATTTCAATCTGTATCCATATCCTTATATATATAAATAAGAACTATGGTGACGATCTGTACCTACAACGCACGTACGCCTGCATCCGAGTCCTCGATAGAAGACTTGTTGATGCAAGCAAGAATGATAAGGTATGACGTCATCGGCCTGGCCGAGACGAGACGACGCCACCCATTCAACGCCGTCTGTGACACTGGAGAAGAACTCTTCCCCCGAACATGTGACAGTAGAGGCGTAGGCGGTGTCGGCGTTCTCGTCAATACGAGTTTGTCCATGAACATTGATTCATTTGAACAGCTTACAACCCGAATCGGACGTTTACGATTAAAAAGATGTGGATCAACACCGACTTTCACAATTTTCGTCGTTTACGCGCCAACATCAAACTATGACGAAGGAGAAGTCGAAGCGTTCTACATGGACTTGGAGAGGTTCTACAGAGAAGACCATACATTCTTCAAGATCATCATTGGAGATTTCAATGCCAAGATCGGACCAAGAAGATCGTCTGAGGAACGTCACATTGGAACCCACGGATTAGAATGGAACGAACAGGGTGCGCGGTTCTCTGAGTTTATCATGGCGACCAAGACCATCCATAGTAACTCGCAATTCCAAAAGCCCCACCCTCAACGCTGGACGTGAGAATCTCCCAATGGAGTGTACCATAACGAGATAGACCACATCATAGTAAATAGAAAGTTTTGCCTAACCGATGTCGCTGTTGTCCCAAAATTCTACACGGGATCAGACCACCGTCTCCTTCGTGCAAGATCCTATTTCTAGCGGAAAGAAGAAAAAGCCGCTAAATTCAAAAATCGCAGACCTAGAACCACCATAAACTGAGACTTATTCAACTCATTAGTCGGCTGTTGGGAAGATGCCGTTGTCGAGAACATCGACGAGGAATACGATCGGCTTATTCAACATCTTCACGTTAGCGCTATGGAAGTTGAGAGTTCGAAAGTCACCAAGAGACTTCTGTCTCCAGAAACTCCCCAGTTGGAACGCAAGCGTGGAATTGCACAAGCTGCAGGCAACCGCTAACTAACTAACGCCCGAGCTTGTGAAACATTGCGGAGAGGAGATAAAACAAGATCTTAAAGAGAGAAGAGCAGCAGCAATGGTAGAAGCTGCAGAGGCTGGAAAAAGCATTCGCAAAGCCTACCGAAGCTTTGCCAACTACAAGACCAAGATGATTTCACTCCGACGATATTAACGTTGACATCAAAAGAGGAGTTAGGCAAAGCGATACAATCTCGCCAAAACTATTTAACGCCACCCTCCAGAACGTCATACGAACATTGGAATGGGATAATATGGGAGTGAAAATCGATGGTCGACAGTTACATCACCTTCGCTTTGCTGATGACATCGTCCTTGTAACACCAGACAATAACCAAGCGTAACGTATGCTTGCGGACTTTGATAAGGCGTGTGGAAAGATTGCTCTTCGACTAAATCTCACAAAACCGGTCTCAAGGAATCCTACTCAGTACGCAAAGATTCTTCGTGACCTGCACAAAAATTTCAAAACCAAAATTTCACCATTCTACAACGATATTAGAAAAAGCATTCGCAAAGCCTACCGAAGCATTGCCAACTACAGGACCAAGATGATTTCACTCCGACGATATTAACGTTGACATCAAAAGAGGAGTTAGGCAAAGCGATACAATCTCGCCAAAACTATTTAACGCCACCCTCCAGAACGTCATACGAACATTGGAATGGGATAATATGGGAGTGAAAATCGATGGTCGACAGTTACATCACCTTCGCTTTGCTGATGACATCGTCCTTGTAAAACCAGACATTAGCCAAGCGTAACGTATGCTTGCGGACTTTGATAAGGCGTGTGGAAAGATTGCTCTTCGACTAAATCTCACAAAACCGGTGTTAATGAGGAACGAATTGGTTTCGTATGCCTCACTCACGCTCTACAGAACGAGTATCTCCGAATGCTCCAGTTATGTCTATCTAGGTCGGAAAGTCAATATGATGGGCGACTTAGCTCCAGAGCTGAGCAGAAGGAAACGAGCGGCTTGGGGAGCTCTCAAGAGCATCGATGATGTAGTGAAGAGAACAAAGAACACCCGACTCCGTGCCCGCCTTTTCGACTCAGCGGTTCTTCCTGCCCTAACGTATGCGTCAGAAACTTGGTCGCTGCGTAAGCAGGATGAAACATCACTCAGCGTTATCGAACGCGTAGTCGAAAGGACTATGCTAGGAGTATACCGTTTCACACAAGCAAGGGATGGGGTCCGAAGCTCCGACCTGCGTCAACGATCAAAAATCAAAGATGCCGTTCTATACGTCAAACAGTCGAAGATAAATAAGGTGGGCTGGACACGTAATGCGTATGAATGAGAACCGATGGACAAGAGCTGTTAGTGACTGGATTCCTTGGGATGTCAAACGTACTGCAAGAAGACCACCGACCCGATGGTCAGAGTTTTTCACGAAGAGCCTAGAAGAAAGATATGATGCTCGAGGAGTTCCTAGCAGAGCCCTTTGGGATGTCAAAAACGTACTGCAAGAAAACCACCCACTCGATGGTCATGGTTTCTGATGAAAAGCCTAGAAGAAGGAAATGATGCTCGATGAGTCTCTGGATCGAGCAGAACCCACTGGGCTACTCTTGCACGCGACAGGGAAA
>MQTX01000099.1:268129-297081 GCA_009735665.1 Angiostrongylus cantonensis
GGACACGTAATGCGTATGAATGATAACCGATGGACAAGAGCTGTTAGTGACTGGATTCCTTGGGATGTCAAACGTACTGCAAGAAGACCACCGACCCGATGGTCAGAGTTTTTCACGAAGAGCCTAGAAGAAAGATATGATGCTCGAGGAGTTCCTAGCAGAGCCCACTGGGCCACTCTTGCACGCTACAGGGAAAAATGAAAGATTTGCAGGCGGCCACTCGAGTCACTCGACGATCAACGAGACTACAGGTGATACAGGTGACTTCCTTGCTCACATGGCAGTCCTTCATCCAGCGTTTTATCAGTTCTGTAAAAAATGACTCAAGTGAAAAGTTTGTAGACGACAGACAGCAAGTAGATTGCGGACTACAGGTGGTACAGGTGATCCACATCCTTCAAGGTTCCGTATTTTCGAGCGACTTTATTATGCAGTACAATGCCGCAGTGAATGGCTTTGGTGATTTGGTGCAGCGTTGTCGAACCCCGTTTCCTTGTGAGCATGGTAAGAGCTCAATGGAAAAGCTGTACTTTTGGGCTAAAGTTTTGATAATAGTCATATAAAGTTTTCACCGAAGATGGTGCACTACTTGGATGACGAGTGCTGACAGGAATGCAATCGTTTTAACGTTGTCAAACGCTTGTTCATAGTCGAAAAATTCAAGACAAGAGGTAGGAGGCGCTGATGACTGACTTCTACAACTTTCACGCAGTCTAGATGTGGGCCATGCAAGAGAGTTTCTATCAGAATTGTACTTACTGCACCTTTGGTTCATGATCCAAGGTATTTAGATGTGCGCAAGATGACAGCCTTTGAATCGCTTGCAGAGTACACTTAGCAATTGTATCCAAAAGTAGTTACGAAAATCCTCTCGATTACACATCCTGAGTATGACAACCTCATGCGATATCTTCCAGTGATGTGGGATTTTCTCCTAATGAGGACAAGATGTCATATGGTATGCAAAAAATACGTGTAGTTTAAAACTTTCAGCTCGGATAAAATTTCCAGCTATAATAACTGGTCTTAAAGCTGTGCCTGCCTTAATTCTTTCTATGGCACTTGGAACTTCAGGAGGTGGAGCACCTAGACCTCAAGATCTGATATGGGGATTGTGGGACGAAAAATATTTGTAGGACGCTACTCTATTGTGAATTCGACATCTCAGTAGGATCTTTTCATTAGTCACATCCATTCGACAGGGCTGGCAGTAGAACATTATAGTCGGGAAGGTGCCGACGGCATTCTTAAAACTAAATCACTCTCGATTTGCTTTCAGTGAAATTTCATATTTTTCCCGGGTCGGGTATACGAGTAATCCGGTAAGTTTTGCTTGCTCTGGGGACTCATTGAATATCAAATATTTCTCATAGGATTTTCGTGAAGAACTCTTACCGCCGTGTCGGTGACCTTCGCTTTGTGTGTTTGACACCATCAGGAACCCAATCTTTAAGCTCTCAAGTCCATGGGTTTTCTTTAAGACGCGTTAAGTATCTGGTCTTCTAGATTTTGACTATTTAGACATGCATAGCGTCGTCTCTCATTTTGATCGTTAACTAAGGTCAGAACCTCGAATTACCTCTCTTACTAATGTGGTATGACATACTCTTAAAATCACCCGTTCTTCTACTCGCTCTACAACGCTGAGCGATCTTTTCTCCTGCTTTCGTTGCTGCGAGGTTTCAATCGCATACGTTGAGGCAGAAAGAATCGCGCAGCCGAAAGGTGGACGTGGAGCCCGTGCTCTTCGTTCTCCTCACTACATCCCCGAAGCACTCGAAAGCTCTTCAAGTCGCTCGCTTTCTTTTACTCAATTCTTATACTAAGTCGTCTGTCATTTTGACTTCCAGAGCAAGATAGGAGTAGCTGGTGCATTCGGAGAAAGTTATTTCGTCGAGCGTTAGTGGGGCATACCAAAGTAATTCTTTCATTATGAATACCGTTTTTGTGTGACTTACTCGAAGACCAGCCCTTTCATAGGTGTTATTCAAAGGCAGCTAGCATTCGTTTCGTCTGGCTAATGCTTGGTGCTATGAGAACGGTATCTTCAGCAAAGGGAAGGTGGTATAATTGTGCACCATCGATCATCACTCCCATATTGTTTCATTCCGGTGTTCTCATGACGTTCTCGAGGGTGACAGCAAACGGTTTTGACGAGGTAGTGTTTTACTAAACCCTGTTTTCACGGCGTTTTTAATATTGTTGTAGAATGGTGACATATTTGTTATGAAATTTTACAGAGGTAACGAAAGCATACTGAGTAGAAGGACTCGCTGAGCGATGACTGCTTCTATCTTAACCAAGGCAAAAGTTTTCCTCAAATTGAGGAAAGTGAGGTAGAGTGGTTTCTTGTACTCTCGCGATACATCAAGGTGTCTTATTATCGTGTGGATGTCGTCCATCGCCACGGACCTCCCTCACATGAGGGATCACGAGCCAGTTAATCGCGAGGCTACGTGGCGCGTCTCCAGGTGGCGGATAGGGGTTAATCGCAAACAAAAGCGTCCGTCGCTTTTGGTCCGCGATTAACCCACTATGCGCCACCTGGGAGCGTGCCACATTCCTACGCGGCTGATTGGCACGAGATCCCTCTTCGAGGGAGGTTCGTGGACGAGAGCTGCCAAGCTGAAAGCTGACAAGAGGGCTAATAAGAGTTCATGGCAAGGAGACATAGATAGAGATGACCTAAGAGAGCTGGTGTGGTTGAAAAACGCAAGGCTACCCGCCAATGATAAGGGTGAAAATTTTACGATATTTCATCATCAGTTAGATGTTGAGATAACGAAAGAGAATCTAGAAGATACTTCTCTTCATCGCATATCGCTTGATAAGGAATCCAAACGCCAATACAAAAAAAGTGAACAACGAATGGGTTAAAAGGGCAGAAGCAGCTGATTTAAAACCGCTAGTTATCTTTAAACTGAAAGTTAATATACTAGCATGTTCTATCATATACATACTTATCAAAATTCCTAATTTAGAATCCAGTGATGATATTGTGTCTACTGGTCTGTCGTTTCTAAGGTTACACCTATCATTAGCTGTACCGACAGTGGTTTTTGAGAGTAATACCTACCCAGTTGTTAGAACACATACCAGCCCATCCTGCGAACATTCTCTACGTAACGCGTGCCCTAGCAGAGTGGATGTGATGGAGTCCTTCAACGGTGCAGCACTTTATAGAAACGTACGGAATGACTCCGCTATGCGGGCCATCTTCTCACAGTTTATGCAATACAAAGGAACAATATATGGCTTTACGATACATCAATTGATGCCACTCTTAAAAGAGTGCTCGAACCTCTCAATCTTCAGATGAGCCGGAAAATGTGACGCACACTTGAGAGGGTTGGTAATGAGGCCACTCTGGGTCCATATAGAAGAACACCTATTCCGTAAACTTAAACCAAATACTCCACTTGGTACGCATTGGACGCAGAGAGACAACGGGAAGGATTTTGAAGCAGTGGTGACAATTCTCGCACCAGAAACGAAAACACCAACGCGCAAAACTCTCGAGGTATTCTCGATAGATCCCAAAAATCCGAAACCGCAAAGAAGGAATGCTATTACGGTCACGGACTAGCTTGCATAGTGTTTTTGGCTAATAATTTCAATACGAAAGACACATTATGGTTCCATGTAAACTGAGCGGATGTTCTCCACTGAACACACTCAGTGGAAGACTCTCGTAGAAAGTAGCGAAGCAGCGATTTTGTTTTTAATGTGGTTAGAGTCATAGCTTAGCATTTTCTCTGTTTGTTCATGAAGGTGTTTGGCAGGCATGATTGCAACCAGTTTGATCTTTCCAGGCTGTGAAAAACGCAAAATTCGAAGAAACGTTAGCATTATCTTTAAGAAAGAATAAAGTAACACTCAATGTTTCCTCCATAAGAAAATCTTCAGATATTAGGTGCTCAATTTTCATCTATTATCGGTTTGTCTGCCTTACTTCATACACTTAGCTTCGATTTGCCTTCATCGAAAGAGTTTGCTCAAGACTTCTCCAAGAAACTGGGTAAGCGCACTTTCCACCTTCTCTTCTAATTCTATAGCAGATGAAGCAATTCGAGCTAATATTTCTCCAGCGCGCGCGTGGCGCAGTGGTTGGAGGCGCCACTACGACAAACACGTGGAACCGATCCCTGCGCCTATGGCCCACCAAGTCTTCCATCCCTCCGGGGTCGGCAAATTGGTACCTGACTTGTACAGGAGCATAGCAGCACTCGTTCGATACATCGTTAGGCCACCGGGAGTCATTTCACAGGCCGTATATGCATTCAATCACCCCCAACGATGCTTAATGAAGTAGAATGCATGGCGCATTCCTCAGGGACTGATCAACGCCGAGAGCTTTATCTTCTATCCTTTTAACATTCCTCCGTAAGCTACTCTCACAGCGACCATAACAGTGTCCATCACATGTTCACATTACCCATCCAACTGCTCAGTGTTTACTGCTCGGATGCAATCAATTTCATATTATCGGAAATCATGCTAGCCGAAGTACTTTTTGAGGTTGAAAATTTCGTTTAACACCGAAAATTAAGTCTATATGTGTTTAGCTTGTTGAATTTACACGAGGTTGTTATACAACTTGCAATTTGAACACATGTTGAATAAACATTCCGATGTTAAAGGAAAATGGGTTTATGAAATATGAACTTTATAACCATAACAATGCTGACATATTCGCATATATAACTTGGACCCTGGGCCAGATCGTACCACGGTTTTCCTTTTCGGGGACTCGAGCATTACACAATTCGCCATGGAGGCTCTTGCTCTGCGTTTCTCTCAGCTAGTTTTCTATCTAGCAGTGCCATCAGTAATCACCCGTCAATGGGATTGGTTGTGGAGTCCACATTCGGCATTGAACCCAGTTAAGCTGAGACTGTAGTCGAAATCACAATGTTAGCCATTTATTTTTGCCCACTATGATTTTCTTAACAAAATATGATGTCAATTACAACCACAACGATGCCGAGTTAATCGCAAACTTGGGCCCAGGCGAGATCAAACCGCGACTCCTCTTTCCGGGGACTCCCGCATTACAAATTGTACCACGGAGGCCCTTTATACACTGCGATGGACTAAATAGTAGGAATCTTTAGAGGAAACATCATCTCACTACCAATTCACGCTGTCTACATATGAAGCGATCTTTAAAATTTATTTAATCCATAAAAACAAGAACGATGAAGAAAGATTGCAAGCGAATATGAAGATCAAATAGGAGAAAGGGTTGTGGCAGTCTGCCAGATCATCACACTGAGGTGAATTCGGGAGCGCGGCTGAGCGGCGAGGAACGCGTTGACTGCGTGGAGTACTGTGGTGGTAACCTGTAAGCTGTTCCCGTTATTGTCCTATCAGCTTAATAGATGATTCTTTCTGCATCTTTCCATATAACGTATATTCTCATCGTTGTTGATTTGTGTTTTTCGCTTTTTACTTTGTGCCACAAACGTGACTATAGCTATTTTTCGACAACCGCGTGGTTGAAATGGAGCAAGTCATTCACGGTTTTCTTTGAAGCCACTGTTCCGGATTGAACATTAACTTACTTCGGCTTGAGCCACTATAACCTTATTTTCGATGTTATTTCAACACAAATTTGGGAGTAGTTCAGCACTGAATCGTACCTTCTTCTTCTCAACGAAAGCGAAGGATCATCTGAGCACACACTACTTAGCAGTTCGTTTATTCGAAAAGCGGCCATTCCTCGAATGGTAATTGCAACTACTCAACTACTTATCTTAACTTGGAAATGAATCTGCCTACGGTTACTCGACTACTCACAATGTTCGAGGACGAACACCTGTTCGACTTCTCGGTTCCCTCTCGAACGTCGGCATTTCTGATGGCGACGACATGAATTGGCCTGGCTTTTCGTATCCATTCAAGAGTTCCTGAATTTTAAAAAGGATGAATGAAAAAATTGTGGTGCGGATATCTTCAATAGATACGAAGTACGAAGTTTGGTGCACACGAGTTTGAGTGCTTCTCGGCCCTTTGGAGATGGATGGGAGCGGCGTATAATTAGAGTAGTCGAAGAACCGTGAAGAACTAGATTAACAAGCAGTTTTCCAAGCCAACTTAAAAGTTGATAACTAGTTTCTACGTAGACAAAAATTCACTTGGAATTCGCTATTTCTTTAATAATCACATAGGAACATGTTATTATACTCTTTTTTCACAAAAACGGATTGCGCTTTCTTCAGGGCCATTTTCTATGAGTCATCTACTGAGTCTGCATGCCTGAAAAACCTGAGTACTGAGCATGAAGAATGTTTACATTCACGACTACCGTTTAGTTGGGCAAACTAGCTAGTGACCAACCAGGTCGTCATCTCTGCTAACAAAACACTTCACAAGACCAAGCACTTGAGGTGAAATCAAAGGCCGTCGTATATTTGCACAAAATCAAGGATGCTTCTTATATAAAGAACCTTAATGCTTAACACTACCATTATGAACGCAAAACAAAGCGACCGACAAAATCATAGGACATAGGAAGTCTGTTCAGTACCGTTCCTGAAAATATCATTCAAAACTTGAAGGTGATAGTAAAAAGATGGGAGTAAATTGCTGATAGCTATGCTATCCTATCTTTATTGATGATATCGATCACGAAACACCAAGTGTAGTAGAGTTCTGGCTAATCGACGGCGCGTGGTGTTGGAAAGGCATTCATGACTGGGTCAAATCCCTTTTAATCAAATCTAAAGAATATGAAGTTCACGAAAACAAGACTTATTCTAGTGTCCTATTCACGCCCAACATCCCCACAGTTTACTGCCTCATCGCGGCTGTGAGCTGTTCCTAGGTTTTGGGCTGCGATTTCCAGCGGGGGATTCACCCCACAGCAGAGCCTCCCAAACTAAGAAGGAGTCCGGCGCTTCCAGCGGAAAGCCGGGCTGAAAATAATAGCAGGATCCACCACCGTCCTGGTATCAAACTAGTCGTCTGATGGCAAATCTCCCTCTGATTCACAAGGGCGGCGACTGCCTGTGGTGATGATGACCTAGGACTGATTTCGGCAAGACTGTCCTCGGGACTCCAAGAAACTACAATGGCTTAACCAGCAAATCCCCGAAGAATGCAAATTAGGCTGGGACCCAAACAACCACTGATGACGGGCCATTGAAGTATCAAGTATCCAAGTATTCACGCTCAATAGCCAACGCATCCGAATTCAGTTATGTGTAGCAGATTTCCAGAAAGTCTAGAAGACTATGTAAAAAAGAGGCACAATCACTGGGCTCAACTGCGCCCTTTCGACTTCCCGTAATTGAGGAACTATATGACGCGACTAAAAAGCGACCAATCCTGTTGAACCTGTTATTGACAGTGCAGCGATTGTTATATCTCATATTCTGAAAGTAGGAGAGGGTATCTGAAGTTCCGAAGATTCGTGATGATATGAACACTGAAAGATCTGATGGGCTGCTACATGAGTTCAAATGTCAGGAATCGGATAGATCGAACAATTCATGCTTTCTAACCTCTCGAGAACAGTTTCTCTTTTTTTTTCGAGAACTCTCGAGAACGATCTAATTCCACTGGCCACTCGATAATTAACCTACTTCGTTAAGACGCTTAACGAAAACTTTTTTTATTCATTTTGTTACACGACTATCATATCTACCGCACGAATGCAAGCACTTCTTCCATTCGATTCGTTTCCTCGCATCAAACACCCCTAATGGTCTTCGAACATTTCGCGTCTTGTTTCAGTTGCTGATTGAGGATTTCGTGTCCTTTACGAATGTCATAGAATACTGGTCGAGCCAATTCTCCATACAATCTTGGAGATAGCGGAGATAAGACGACCCTGGTAGATTGGAGGAGAGCACTAGGCGGAGATCGAACAACCGCCTTTGCTTCTGATCAACGGCATCACTAACCACTATGCTACCCCAGCCCCTACGAAAAAAATTGATACCTTAAATCACAGTATCCCAATTTAACAATTGAATCGTATGAGGAGAGTTCGCTGTGATAGAGCACGCAGTAGGAACGGAAGAGGATCTTTGTTAGAGCACTTTTAAGCATTCATTATCAAGAACAATGATATTTCATATCACCAATATTTCGATAGAAATTCATTACTGTAGACTTTCATGATGCTTGATGGCTTAGATCGTTAGGATCATCGATAGTCACGACAAAAGACATTCACAGAGAAGAGGCTAGCTTATTAGCAATTTTAGGTGTCACCTTGTCACTAAACTCAGCTAAAAAGGCAAAAATATAATGCTTGTAGGAATTGCCAAATTCATGTTAGGGCCCAACTAAGTACTTACCGTTTCAGGACCCACGACACTCGCACTTCTAGATGGTGACTTCCGTTTCTTTCGATCTGACTGCTTGATAAACCAACAGATAGCAAATATTCCGATTAATACGAGAATAATCGCCATAACTATAGACATCCATTGTAACCATACAAGAATATTATCCTTAGCTCTAAATTGTTTTTTCAACTGTGGTCACAATATAACTGTGATACTAATACTAAATACGATACTAAATACCTATGTCGGCACCAAGGTTGTTCACCTTGCGTCCATTGCATACGCCACGAGTTGTCCTGCGCGTTATGAATTTTCAGGCCTAAATGCCCTCTCATCGTCTACATATGTACTTCATAACCTCTAGAAATACTCATATAACTCAAGTGCGATATGGGAGACACGAAAGCATAGTGGCACATACACTGGAACTCGGCGTCGCCCTTCATTACGTGCGTCTGAAAACAGCTGAACGAGAGCTTGTCGCCCTCCAGATATGCCGGCTCTCCGCTTGATGGCCCTTTAATGAGATACTCTGGATATTCAATGTTCATAGCACCGCATGAGTTATCTAAAAAAAAAAACGGTTACGATTTCTCTTGATTACTACGATGCTTGACGAACCATGCTGACAGTCTTGACGAATCCATTAAAAAAATTCGGAATTACATGTATTACGATGTATTGTAATACGACATTTGGCGCGTGTGGCGCAGTGGTTGTAGGCGCCACTGCGACACGCAAATGGAATCCATTCCTGCGCCCATGGCCCACCAAGCCTTCCATCCCTCCGGGCTCGGCAAATTGGTACCAGATTTGTCTGGGAGGATAGCAGCACTGGCTCGATACATCGGCAGGCCACCGAGAGTCATTGGAAAGGTCAGATATGCATTCAATCACCTCCAACGATACTTAATGAAGTCGAATGCATGGTGCATCCCTCAGGGATTGATCAACGCCGAGAGCTTTATCCTTTTTTATTACGATATTGTTAAATCAATCGTGATCCATTAAAATGAGGGCTACAATCGCTTGTAAAGAGAGTTTCGACATGATGAGATTATTCGAAACGACAAATACAGCCATTAGTGGCACAAATACTCCATTTTTATAGTGAAAAGCCATTGTCGCGTTTTCGTTTACATTATCTGAATAATTTCTATAAGATTTCAATTTTTTCTAGGGACAATAACAATTCTCAACAGTTATTTCCTTCCCTAATGGAACATCGCTCCGTCATTATTGATAGGGAGATTCTTGCAATCTAACAAGTACCTCCTGAGCGTAACAGCGACGAAAGGAAATTTTACTAGGTCCGAACGAGCCACTAGATGATTACGGTATTGCAGATGGTGCAGATAGAAGTTCGCTTTAAAAAAATGTAAACCAACATCGTGTAGCGCCTTCCATTCTTTGATTCAAATAGTAATAATAGGAAATTCGTGCTTCGTCACCGAGCATGCGAGCCTGGAACAAACTTTTAAGGTCTTTCTGAGGAACATGGAATAATGTTATTGTACTTAACAATTCTTCCCAAAAACATTGTTGATACACTGGTGTTTTGCTTTGGATAAATATTTCTTTTTCTTATGAGTCTCAAACAAAGACATTGCCGAGGGTTCGAGTCCGAGACAATCCACAAAGAGCTGAACGCTTGTATTCAGAATGGGAGAACAATAAAACTCAACGTATGAAAAACAGCTTGTATTTGAGTTTACCACTACTACCAAGACTGTTCATGATAATACACAATTCCAGAAGCACAGCTCTCAACACTGGACGTGGAATTCTTCCCATGGAATGCATTATAAAGAAATAGACTACGTCATTATGAACTGAAGGTTTTGTCGAGCCGATGATGCTGTTGTTTCAAAATTCTGTATGACGCAGATCTTCGCCTCATTCAAGCAAGATTCTACTTTCCGCGGAAAGAAGAGAAAGCAGTTAACTTCAAAAACGAAGTCCAAAAACCACCATAAACCGCGAACTACTAAGGATACTAGCCGGTTTCCCGGAAGACGTAATTCTTGATAACATCGACGAGGATACGATCGGCTCATTCAACATCTTCACTTTAGCGCTATAAAGGCTGAAATCTTAAAAATCACCAAGAGACATCTCCTTCTTGAAACACTCGAGCTGAGACGCCACCGTGGAATCGTGCGAGCTACAGGCAACCACCACTCACGTCCGAACTTGCAAAAAATGCAGAAAGGCGACAAAAGTACATATTAAAATGAAAAAACCAGTAGTTATGGTAGAAGCTGCAGAGGCCGAATATAACATTCGCAAAGTCCATCGATGCTTCAGCAATTACAAAACCAAGATGATTGAAGTGCGACGCCCAGACGGAACAGGTACACCTTCCAGAAAGTCAATGGGAAAAAATCATCCACCTTTACCCCTCAAATCTCTTCCATATCTTCTTGCCACCATACGAAATAGAACAGGTCGTACCACCGGTTCGCCCTTCCGAAATCTGACATGCTGTTTCGTTAGAAATTAACAATACCAGGTCGGCACAGAATAAGACGTGAACACTTAAAGAAACTTCCGCCAGTTGTCATCAACACACTGACAGCGCTCTTAACACGCTATCTGCTAGAATGAAAAGTTCCTATTCAATGGGAAAAAGACCATATTATTGTTCAATCCAATGTGCTTGCTTGTTGCCAAAGTACAATCTGCTTGCTGCCTGTCGTCTATAATGTCTGCACTCAAGTCATTTTAAACAAGTATCACAAAACATTGGACGAAGGGCAGTCTTGTGAGCAAGAAAGGTATCGAAAAGGGTTCACTGCAATGGAGCACATTTACGATAACGAAACTCATCGAACTATTGCAAGAGGACAGGAGGGCGTTCTATTTCACTTCCATCCATTTAAAGAAAACTTTCGAATTAGTTGAGATAGGAACCGTCATCGAAATTCTATACAGCCAGAGGGTCCCGCTCAGTAAATAAAAATTTTTCACGAGTTATATAAAAATTTACAGCTAAAATGTCACCACTCTTTACAACGATATTAACATCGACATAAAAAGAGAGGTTAGACAAGGCGATAACATTTGGCCAAAATTATTTATTGTCAGCCTCCAGAACGTCATGTGAACATTGGAATGGGACAACTTCGGTGTAAGAACCGAAGGCCGGCAATTACACGATCTTCGCAATGCTGATGGCATCGTTCTTGTAACACCGAACATCAGCCAGGTAGACCCTTCCGAAATCTGACATGCTGTTTCGTTAGAAATTAACAATACCAGGTCGGCACAGAATAAGACGTGAACACTTAAAGAAACTTCCGCCAGTTGTCATCAACACACTGACAGCGCTCTTCACACGCTATCTGCTAGAATGAAAAGTTCCTATTCAATGGGAAAAAGACCATATTATTGTTCAATCCAATGTGCTTGCTTGTTGCCAAAGTACAATCTGCTTGCTGCCTGTCGTCTATAATGTCTGCACTCAAGTCATTTTAAACAAGGATCACAAAACATTGGACGAAGGGCAGTCTTGTGAGCAAGAAAGGTATCGAAAAGGGTTCACTGCAATGGAGCACATTTACGATAACGAAACTCATCGAACTATTGCAAGAGGACAGGAGGGCGTTCTATTTCACTTCCATCCATTTAAAGAAAACTTTCGAATTAGTTGAGATAGGAACCGTCATCGAAATTCTATACAGCCAGAGGGTCCCGCTCAGTAAATAAAAATTTTTCACGAGTTATATAAAAATTTACAGCTAAAATGTCACCACTCTTTACAACGACATAAACATCGACATAAAAAGAGAGGTTAGACAAGGCCATAACATTTGGCCAAAATTATTTATTGTCAGCCTCCAGAACGTCATGTGAACATTGGAATGGGACAACTTCGGTGTAAGAACCGAAGGCCGGCAATTACGCTATCTTCGCAGGTCTTCGACCAAATCTCACAAAAACGATGTTTGTATGGTGCGGATTGGCTTCATATGCTCCATTCAAGCTCAAAGGATTGAATATCTTCGAATGCTCTAGTAATGTCTATCTAGGTCGAGAAATCAACATGATAAACTACATAGCTCCAGAGCTGAGCAGGAAGAAGCGAACGGCTTGGTAAGCTTCTAAAATCATCGAGGACGTAGAGAGGAAAACAAAGAACACCCGACTTCGTGTCCTCCTTTTCCACTTAACGATTCTTCCTGCCTAAATGTATGAGTCAGGGCCCTGGCCGCTTCGTAAGAAGAATGAAATATCATTCAGCGTTATTGAAGACGCAGTCAAAAAGATGATGCTAGCAGACTCCCGTATCATGCATGTGAATGAGAGGACGGGAATCCCCGATCTACGTCAGCGGTAAAACTCTATGCGCCAAACTGTTGCTGATAAAGCATGCTGGATACGTAATGCATATGAATAACAAGCGATGGACAACAGCCGTTAGTAAATCGGTTGCTTAGAAAGGCAAATGTACTACAGGAAGTCCACCGAGTCTATGATCATAGTGGCTTCATGAAAACCGTGGAAGAAAGACATGATGTTTAACAGATCTCTAGAGGGAGCAGAACCCACTGGGCTACTCTTGCATGCTGTAGTTACAAATGGAAGATTTACTGGCGAGCGGTTGAATTGCTTGACAATTGACGAGACGATTGGTGATGCAAGCGATAAACAGCAGCCTAGTAAGGTCAAAGTGCGAGTTGAAAACGAAACGTTTAGACGACGAATCAGAGCCCCGTTCGAGTTCCATGTTTGGTGATCGCCTGTTGCAAGACGTAGGTGTCTCCATATTTTCACATTCTGCTATGCATTATGCCACGAGCCGTTAATAACAGTGGTAATGCTAGCAAAAGACTAATTGCCTTAATTCTCCTCAGTCTCCCAGAAACGAATTTCTTCTTGTGATAGAGTTGGGGTGACAGCAATGAACCATTAAGAAAACAGTATCAATACAATAAGTAGAACCGATGTCAAAGTGAGAATTACCAAAAATTCTTCTATTGGTGTTAGAAGATTTAAAATCAGCGAAAATTGATTAAATTAAGTAGTCAAAAGAACATGGAATTCTAGTATGAAATCAGAAGCAGGTCGGTTATTTAATGGTACCTGCAACATAACAGCGTCGTACAGACACGCCACATCGTTTGCACAGTCCGATTCGAGTGATCCAAGATCAGCAGGACATCGAAGGTACTGTTGCCGTTCTTCCGGATATTCGTAATCAGGGTCTCCTAAGCACACATTCCGCTAAAGAGTGCAAACTAAAAAACAGTTTAAATATTCGACGAGTAATTTTAGAGACCTTAAGCAATCATTCTGCGTATTTTTTTCGAAGGATGATCAACAACCGGTTGACGAACCCACATCAAAAAGGCAGTGTCAGAAATGAATGCTGTGCTACTAAAAGTGTAGCCCAATAATGGACGTTTATTAGGTGAAAATACAAAGACGACCATGTCTAAGGGACGAAAAGACGACTAACAGAGGAAATAATTTTTGAAAACGTTTCTTCGGATAGATAGTGGAATGAGGAATGCAGCAACACAGTAGAGATGAAACGATGTGGTGAAAATATCATTGACGTCTACTAATGGAAAACAAAACAAAGACCACAAAACAGAATAAATGTGGTAGAAAAGTTGTAGAGCTGCAACCCAACCAAATACAAGCTGGAACCCACTTCTTGGAGTTCTGCAAAACGCCAAAAAGTTCTTGAAGTCGGTTTCCGTTTGAGGATGGAAAGCATAGCGACTCCTACGAATTTCAGGTAAGTTGACGATAAAACAACTTTGGTAGAAAAAACTCATTTTCTTTCAAGCAAAAAAAAATTCCTCACGATTGGTATTTTGAAGCCGTTTTGTAGACAGGTCCTTTGAGGTAATGGTCAGCAAAGGCCTGAATCATTCTTTCTTTCGAAACGTGTGTACAACTGTCATTTTATAAACAAGTGTGGAGGGAATTTCTCGACGCAACGGATTCGTATTTACCTGAAACAAATTCTCGCGATCACTTCTAGAAGCGAAGAGATCGGAGACATCATCAGCTTGCAGATTCACGTTCATCAGCTCCATTTCGCCTTTAATTTTATCTAGAAAAAGGCTAGATTGACAGATTTGACAGATTTGATTTGATTTGATTTGACAGATCTAGATTTGACAAAGGACTTAGCTAGTGGTGCAAAAATTCAATCCTTAAGTGGAGCAACAAAAACAGCAATATTGTTTGCAAAAACGTCAGTTGAAATGGCAATGTTCATTTCAAACAAAGTGTGAACGGAATTATGTGCAACCGTCGAAAACTGCTCAACATATGGTTCATTACCCATAATGGCCTTCCATTACCTGTTTCGGTTTTTTTTTATAAAAAATCGTGCCGGTCTCGACAACGCTTACTTTTAACAGGAATTTGGCTGGTTTGCTAAGATTTCTTACTTGAAGCATTGACAAACCAACAATACTCTCATCACAGGCCATTACCACGAAAAGGCATGAGTTCTTCCGAATATTACGGAGCTTCTTTACCATAAGAGAAGGTGTGTTGCAAAATCGAAGCCTGGCATTCCTTTACTTCTAGTTAGGCCTCTAGATGAAAATGGCGAACTCGACAACAAAATGCTCTTGGAGAAGAAGAGAATTCCCACAGTATAAATCACATTTCGACAGCCCGAAAGTGAAGCACACCATTTGCACTAATAAAAAAAGCTACCAGCTAGGCATAATTTACAAAGCACATACAGTCACAGTTAAAATTACATTAATATTTGAAGCCTTTCTTTTTTTATAGAATGACTGATTTCGTGAACAAAACCGTGTTGTCATACGCACTTCAAAAATTCGTCCAAAAGTTTTCTTCGCAAGAAAATTCGGCTATTCTGGAGTCTCGCAATCTAAAGAAAAGCGCGAATAGAATAGATTCTTTTCTTCGTGGTAATTCCAGTCCATTCCGGTTTTAAGAACCCGTGTGAGGTGTGAGGCGCGCTACCATACACACGCCGTATTTGATTCGAATCTGCGTCCAGTGCTCACCAATCCTTCCGTCACTCCGTAATTGCCAAATTGGTACCAGACCTGTCTTGTAGGATAGAAGCAACGGTTTTATACAATGGTACGCCACCATCAGTCACTGCATGGGCCACAAATGCATTCAATCACCTCGAACGACGATTACGTCAAATGGATAGCATATTCCTGAGGGATTGAGCAACGCCGAAAGGTTTATCTTTTATTCTTTACCGTTTATCCTTTATAACCAGATATACTTTCACTTTAAAGTTTAAAGCATCCAGTTTGCACATTGAATTTTGACATTTTACAAACATTTTCCTGACATTCCAAACAAACGCACATTTCATAAGTTCTGCACGAATGTTTGGATCGTTGACGTTACTCCATCTGAGTGTAGATTGCTGTTGGAATGGCTCATTCGGAAATGGATTTATAAGTCCTTCAACTCGTGGACTGTCCGCAGCACGAGGTACTGCACCAATCTAGAAAAGATAATAAACGACAATAAGGCTTCTGCAGACGTCGCGATCAAGTGATTTTTTTAGGTCTCTATGTAAGTAGTTTTAAATTGTTGCTTACTCTATTAAACCATCTATAATTCTCTATCATCGATTTTATTCTCTTTCCCGAGCACTTGACGTGTACCTTTAAAAAAAAACTGTGTCAGGCGTCGTTGCCGCTTTAACCAGTACACCTACAGTTCCGAATGGTTTTTATTGGAGTTCTTAAAAACGCTTAGTAAGGAGTTCTCAGATTGTAGCCATCCACACTCGCCGGACGTTCTGAGTCACATGGATGAGCGCGATATATCAAGTTTCTTGGCGGTGACGATTCCTTCTCCACTGTTAGTTGAACTTCCAAAAAGAAACTTCA
Organism: Angiostrongylus cantonensis; assembly: GCA_009735665.1. Taxonomy (NCBI): domain Eukaryota; kingdom Metazoa; phylum Nematoda; class Chromadorea; order Rhabditida; family Metastrongylidae; genus Angiostrongylus; species Angiostrongylus cantonensis. Next base: position 284,283 of record MQTX01000099.1, read on the forward strand.
TCACTTATCGAGGAGTTAAAGTACGGCTATATATTGGAATTCGATAACATGGAACGTTCCTCGTACACAACGAGACGACACGTGAATAGGGGCGCTTTCATTATGCCTTTTTTTAACGCATTTGAAAAGGTTAAACGTTTTGCTACAATGAACAAATTAGGTTCCTCAACTCCTATACGATTATTTGAGTAATAAGAAAATGAAAACTAGTGCGATGGAGTCAGAAGTAAGGCCTTTAATGGGCTGAAGTAGTTATAGAGAAACATACACTGAATACTTTGTATTGCGGTGGTATTGAGATCTGTAGGTCAAGTAGGCCTAGACTTTCCATGTAGTTGAATTTCCTGTCGATGTCAATAGCATAAGATTCGCGAATGCGGACACCAATCTGAGCCTCGTCCAAGACGACATAAATCTCCGACTGACCTTTCTCGACGTTGTTCACGTATACCGTCACTCCTAAATGAACTGAACTTGTCAGCAGCCAACAACTCGGACTGCCACTGTGTATTAATCATTTGTTTCCTATGAAGCTTTTGAAAGAACCTAACAGTTAAATTATGTCATATACATTGGTTATCTAAAGGACTTCTACTGATTTATCAAACACAGATCTCATTGCTAACACGACAGAACTAGAAGTCAGCTTCTTACGACGAATTGTTCACATCCTTTATGGTAATGCGGAACTCCCAAGATTATTCTCACGCAATCTCACCCCTGAACCGTTGGATGTGCATGCTGTCAAAATACCGTATAACATTTCCCACAATGATCGCAGTTTTGTAGCGCTGACGGAATGTATCCTTGCGTAATACGACATGCACTCTGAAAACCTTTGCTTTCACAAAATACAATTGGAAGAAAATAAAGAGAAAGAAATGTCCCGTGACATGGCTGGAACACTCGACAGTTAGTAAAAATTCCACACCTAAAATATCACCACTCAACAGCGATATTAACATTGACGTCAAAAAAGGGATAGGTAAAGCGATACGATCTCGCCAAAATTATTTACTGCCACCCTCTAAAACGTTTTGCGAATATTGGAATGGTACAACATGGGTGTGAAAACCGATATTCGGCGATTACGCCACCTTCGCTTTCCTGATGGTATTGTTCTTATAACATCGAACATTAGCCAGGTAGACCTCAATAACGCTTGTAGAAACATTGGTCTTCGACCAAATCTCACAAAAACGATGTTTGTAAAGTACGGATTGGCTTCATATGCTCCATTCAAGCTCAAAGGATTGAATATCTTCGAATGCTCTAGTAATGTCTATCTAGGTCGAGAAATCAACATGATAAACTACATAGCTCCAGAGCTGAGCAGGAAGAAGCGAACGGCTTGGTAAGCTTCTAAAATCATCGAGGACGTAGAGAGGAGAACAAGGTACAACAGAGTGCGCGTCCACTTTTCGACTCCACGACTCTTCCTGTCTTAAGATGCCTCAGAAACCTGACTACTAGGTAAGAAGGATGACTGACCACTCTCTCAGCGTCACTGAACGAGCAGAAGAAAGGACGATGAGAGCAGTATTCCAGATCACGAAAATAAACAAAGGCATCCGCAGCTCCCACCTGCGTCCAAAAAAAAGATGCCGTTCTCTACGCCAAACGGTCGAAAATAACGTGGACCGGACAGGTAATGCGTATGAACAACAACCGATGGACAAGAGCTGTTAGTGACTGGATTACTCGCGATGTCAAACGTACTGCAAGAAGACCACCGACCCGATGGTCAGAGTTCTTCACGAAGAACCTAGAAGAAAGATACGATGATGCTCAACGGGCCCTTGTAGGAGCAGAACGCACTGGGCTACTCCTGCATTAGACAAGAAAAAATGGAAGGCTTACTGGCGCCCAGTCGAGTCACTCGACAAGCAACGGGATAACAGATGATACAGATGAAATCTACATAATTCCTTTAAAGTTCTCTTTTACCCTGCCCATATTACAATTGAGACAATTATTTAGACATCTTACTTCATCAAAATAGATTAAATTAGAACTGTGTATACATTCATTATCCAAAAGTTCTGGATTCTGATTTGTTGTAAAAGAACGCACATAATTTTGAATGAACCAAAATGAGTGAAACAAACGAAAAAAAGACGCGGAAGCAGCAAACGTCCCTAAAACCGACCGAAATCAACACTTCTATCTGGGAAGCGCTCCATGCGCACCTGGATTTGCACCTCCGGTGTGGAACTGGTTTTATGGGCATGTAGTAGTTTGAAGATTCCTGGCTCGTTGAAAACGAAATTCTTGTTGTTCAGCGTTGATACTAGTCCAGCACCCAAGATCGATCCTGAATTCCTTTACAAAAATAACCGGGATAATTTTAAAATCACCGTCCGCGTTACTACTTTTACCCAGATAAACCAGGTCTCTGCTTCGCATAGAGAAGTTTTGGAAACTCATTTTTAGAAATGCCCTTCTGAAATCAGAAGCAAAGGTTCCGTTTTAACACATACGCGACCGCATGCACTTAAATCAAGGTATATGAGAGCCGAAAATTGAGCCGCAGGCATCAACCTCAGTGCACTCATTTTCTTCCGTTTCTTATTCCGTTTCCTTTGCTACTTGTTCCCTTTGTTTCCTTTTTCACCTTTCGCCTTACCTTCCACACCCAATCAATATCTTGTCCAACACAAATGTTGTGCCATACCTCGTCCATGAGACTTATCTCTCTTACTTACTTGATACTTGATACTTGAATGGCTCGCCTTCACTGGCTGTGCGGGCCCAAGCATAATCTTCATTCCTCGGAAATCTGTTGGTTAAGCCATTGTGATTCTCCGGAATCTCACAGTCAGTCTGCCCAAAGTCTGCCCAAGTGTTCACCACCATAGGCAGTCGCAGCTCGTGTTGATCAGAGGGAGATTTACCACCATTCGACTCTCATATCAAGACGGTGGTTGAGCCTGGTATTGGTTTAGTCTAAGCTAGGCTTCCAACTTAATAGTCTACAAAAATTTTTCTTCGGATGAGCCCGTTGATCCGATTTGAATGCCATGGTGAATATTAGAACAGTACTTGCAAACTGAAATTCGAAACTTAGGGCACTTCATCGCCATGATAGCGTAGTAAAACTTAGCGAACTTAATAGAAATGTGTTTGAGCTACGAATGGTCAGTGACACAGTAGGCATTCATCAATGTGTGTAGTGGAATGCTAAAATCTCTGTGGATAAAAGTGAAAAGCTCCAACTAATAATAGTTTTACATTCGCTGCACCTAGCTGATGTACTTGGTACCTTTTGCGATGGACGTGAAATTGCGATATTTTGAAAACTCCTTGTAACCACTGACATCATGGCTACAACTCCTTCTCCTTCTGATTATGGAGACTTCTTAACGACGGGGACAACTAAATGAGGAAATTCTTTTATTAAACCGAGATACACATAAATTTGGAACATCTTTTTCGAAACTGTCTGACTTGAATACACTGTTTTCTTGTTCAGCAATCGCGAGATTGTTATACAGCATACATTTACTTCCATCGAAAAACACACAATGCAATACAACAGTAGCTGACGTTTCGGCAGTATCGCCTTCTTCGGAGGCGCTTTTTTTTAGACACCTGCGGTCCAGAGTTTTGTAAATATCTCAGCAACGTTGTGGTTGTCTGAACATTCTCTGGTTTTGGCGGGTCTGCGGAGAAAATTGCGCACCACTACACGGGTGTTTGCGCATTCAATTGCTCCTTGCTTGGCTCTTGACGAGTAACGTGCTCGTGAAATCCTTTCTTGTTCTTCCTGCATGTACCAATTAGAAAAGCTTTCCTCTCAAGCACTCTCTTAACCATTCTTATATATTACGGCTTGAACAGCTGTTTTCCTTCATTCACCAAATAGTTCATGTGTTCTCCACGATAGATTAAACCATATTCCCTGATATCAATTCGTTCTCACCAGCACACACTGTAGTGCTATATGTGTAACCACTTGTTTAGAAATAGGGAAATTTTAAGCCGCAGTTGCGCTCTTATGTGACGTAAATCGATAGAATTGAACACTTCTTCTCCATGGCACGAGGCTTCCGGTAATGTCTCGTCAACATTCTGCTCATTATTTATAAATCTTGTAAATCCTAATTACTAGACAATTAGTGGAGTGATGAGCGCACGTGGCACTGTGGTAGTGATGCCAATCACTACGAGGACAGTGCTGGTTAGATCTTGTTCCGGGCTCACAAAGCCTGTCATCTCGATGAGGTTAGGAAATCGGTTCCAAACTTGTAAAAATAGAAAACGTTCACTCCCTGCAATCCAAGTGGGAACGCTCTAGCCTGCCTATATCGGAGCTATCGATTCGACCAACATTCAACGGTGTTCATGATGGAAAGAAAATCCTCAAGCACCAGTCAAAGCCACACGTAAAAATGAAAACCTTCGTGAATGATGCTTGGGAACGAATCGAATTCGAGAAGCGCTGGAATTCGCACAGTAGATGTGAAAGACGGTCGTGTAAAAAAAGAAGTAGAGTGATCTTTGCATAACATTTCCCGCACATGAAACATTCCATTCCAGAGAATGGTTATGAACCAGCAGGTTTTCAAATTCCTACCGTGCGGTGGCTTTAAAAGCAAGATCGCATGCAAAAATGGAATAAGTCCTTCAACAATCCACAAACTTGGACAGTTTTACAATTCCAATCAAAAGGCAGAGATCCAACTGTTCTTTTCACCTCCTTAACAGTTGTCGATCCCTGTGATTAATCCATTCCATTGGTGTATCTGTTGGTAGCTCCCACAAGTGGCTTCAAAATACAAGCCGTAAGCAAATTATTAAAAATACCCTCGTTGTGCGCCTCCATGCAGGAGCAATTGGCTTAGAGCGGAGCGAACTGACTACCATCGACAATCTAGCAGGTTAGCAAGCACTATGTTGTCTGTTCACTCCATGCGTGCATCATCACCAACTACCTTGCCGTTGTAATCTTCGTCTTAATCTCCAATAGATTTCAGATTCTTTACCGACAAGCAACATAAAAGATCTCATAAGTTCACTGTCAATGAGCGAAACTGCGGCTCTTGTTTACGGCCGACACAGCTGAAACCTACAAAATTCAGTTTTTGCTAACAGCAATGTGGTCGGGTGATTGACCACTCGCACTAGGTTGGGAAATTTTGCAAGTACATGGATAGGTATGAAAACAACGGAATAGGTGGAACGCTGCAGAAAAATCACAAAAATCAGTTAAAAATATGAATGCGTCGTTTTCTTGTTCAGCAATCAAAAGGTCATACAGCATACATTTACTTCCATAGAAAAACACACAATACAATACAACACAACAGTAGCTGACGTTTCGGCCGAATCGCCTCTTCCAGAGCCTGGAAGGGTATACTGGTATACAATTTATTAGGCCAAACATTTCAATAACACAAAAAGACGAAAAACTCGATGGCAATTACATGATCAACAGCTTCTCGAAACACTCACCGCTTTTTACATGACTTTCAATGAGGAAGATTGGAACAGTTGATTACAATCGCATATAGTTGATGAATGCGTCACCCACAATAGAAATTGATGCGAACATCGGGACCAGGTCGCGTGTGACCTCTAGGCATTCCTCCCTGCTATTCATTGAGGGGTTTCTGGAATTTAACCAAAAAACCTCAAGAAGTTTGCGCGTTGGTGTTCTTAGTCTACTGTGCGAGGATATTGACTTTTGCTTCAAAATCGTCTCCGCTATGCTTTTGTATCCTACGCGTGCCTAGTGGAGTACTTTGTCTTGCTATTCGTTTCCCATCTAGGTGTTCTTTTATACGAATACACAAGGGTCTGTCCGTTTCGCCACTATTTCGCCAATTCATCTCCGCAATCCTTGCAAGAGATCAGGTATATCGTATCCGAATTTATGAAATCACCGTCCCTGCTGTAAGAGCAAATTACGCAGCTTGTTGTTTCACATAGACAGTCATACAAGCGGTTACGAACTCACTGACGACGTAAAGCATCCGACGGTACTTCAACTAACGCTATCGATTCCTCTAGACCTGCCCTTTTTAGTCATCGTTTTATAGCTATGATTACTTCATCGCTAATAAAGGGAAACATAAACGGAAGGAGAAGAACAAATGCTTTGAATTATTCAACGAGCAGTCTGAATATATTAAATCCACCTGGAAAAAATCGAAAGAGACCTGGCTTCCATTTCTTAACGTTCAAATCAACTTATCAAGTAGCGGTTACATGACAAAGTGGTACCGAAAACTAAGTAATAAAAACCTGGTTCATTTCCTTTCTTCAAACCATCCCACACAAAGAGGGCACTTGTGAGAAATACTGTGAGAACTATGTTTCGAACAGCTACCTTTGTGTGCGCAACCGGGGAACTAAAGGAAGAATCGCGCGACTTGGCTCGGCAAATAGCCATCTCCAACGGCTACGAAATAGTAACTCCACGAGATAAGTTTAGAAGGAGAGCGCGCCGAAACGAAACGCTTGGCAAAAAGAAAGTCCTGTTTATGTTACCCTTTATTAGCGAGGAAGTAAGCATAGGCATAAAACGATGCCTAAAAAGGGCAGTTCTCGAGGAATCGGTAGCGATAGTTGGAATACCACCGGATCCTCTACGTCGTCAATTAGTTGGTAACCGCTTGTATGACCGCCTGTGTGAAACAACAAGTTGCGTAATTTGCTCTTACGGCAGGAGCGGTGATTGCATGAGTTCAGGTACGATATACCTAATCTCTTGCAAGGATTGCGGAGATGAATATATTGGCGAAACGGGCAGACTCTTGTGTATCCGTATAAAAGAACACCTGGATGTACAAGACAAAGTACCGAACTAGGCACGCATAGGATGCAAAAGCATAGCGGAGACGATTTTGACATAAAAGTCACTATCCTCACACAGCAGACTAACACACCAACGCGCAAACTTCTTGAGGCTTTTTGGATAAATGCCAAAGATCCACCAATGAATAGCAGGGAGGAATGCCCAGAAGTCACACGCGACCTAGCCCCGTATGTTCGCATCAATTTCTGGTGTGGGGTGGTGCAGTCATCAACCATATGCGACTATAATCAGCTGCTCTAACCCTCCTCATTGGAAATCACGTAAAAAAGCGGGGAGTTTTCCAAGAAGCTGTCGATCATATAATTGCCGTGGAGTTTTTCGTCTTTTTGTGTTATTGAAGCGTGTGTTATTGTTACTTTTTGTGTTATTATTATTTGTCTAATAAATTATACATCAGTGTACCCTACCAGGCTCTTAAGAAGGCGATTCTGCAGAAACGTCAGCTACTGTCGTATTGTATTGTGTGTTTTTCTATGGAAGTAAATGCATGCTGTATAACAACCTCGCGATTGCTGAACAAGAAAACGACGCACTCATATTCCAGTGCCGAGGTTAATAAAAAGTCGATTACGGGAACAATCAGTTAACAAGTATGTGGAAAAACCAATTTGTGGATCCAAAAAATTGTATTTATTTACGGGATAAAGCAGACAGTGTGCATTGAGTTCAATATCGCGAGCGACCGAAAAACTAGGGTAGTGGCGTATGTGTCGACAAAGGTTGCAAATAAATTTTCATACCGCTCACAGGCGGCTCGTAGGCCTGACAGGCACTGGACGGCCTTCTCCAATAGAATAGTTGGCAGCGAAAATCGGCAAATTTGCAGCAAAGATAGTATGGCATGATGTCGTGGTGAAATGTCGACAAACCAGGCACCTTGAATGGAATCTGTTTGCCGAATTATCGTAATGTGGTAGACGCAAATGTAAAGCTAAAAATAAAGCTCTCGGCGTTGATCAATTCCTGAGGGATGCGTCATGCATCCGTCTTCATTAATTATCGCCGGAAGTGATTGAATGCATATTTGGCCTTTACAATGACTCGCATTGGCCCAGACAAGTCTGATACCAATTTACCAACCCCGGAGGGATGGAGCGTCTGGTGAGCCTACGGCGCGAGGATTGATCCCATGTGTATTGCAAGGAGCCCCCGACCACTGCGCACATGTGTCCTTATACGTAAATGTATGGCATTAAATTCTAGTTAGCACGCTCATAAAGTCGCATTCATTCCAAGTTATGACGAGGACATATTTGTTTGCTTTTGTTCTTTTTTTTCGGCAGCCCAGAGACCCGTAAGCAGGTGATAATGCTTAAAAATGGACCGTTACTGTTTCAGCCTTATATCATCATTTATAGATGCAAATCGATCCGTAACAGTACTGCATGGTTGTTCAAGCACTCGTAATTCCACGATCATAAACTACTGGAAATTTGTTACAACATGGAGAAAACCGCTGAAAATTGACTGTATTAATTAAGACAAACGCGACCTTCGCTCCGCATGAATTGTAGACGATGCAAGATAATCATGATGGCGGAGGCCATGTATTAATTCTGACAAGCATTTTAGAGAAAGGATTAGCAAGGTGACAACCGAAGGACCGCTACCAGCCTCACCTCAAACATGCCCTGAAACGGTGCACTGCCGAGTTCAAACGCTCGCATCGGTACACCAGGTGAGTACGGTGTGCTCTCGTCGATCTGCAACAGGAAGCAATCATAAGCCGTATACAGGTAACTGGTTGCCTACTTGAACGTCACAGTTCTATTCAAACACTAGTTAGTCTATCAAGAAAATGCACAGAAAACTCAAAGCCACAAGACCTAAACATTGAGACAATTGGGATAACCTGTTTGAAGTCCAATAAAACGAATGATGCCGTTAAAGGTGTTCTTAAATGGCTTACAACAGCAATAAGATTAGACTAATAAGTTGATAGAACAATTGCGTTTTACAAATAACTATGATTTTTCCTATATGAACTTAAACGAACACCGTAATCGCTTCAACAACCAAGCCAATGAACTTTGCACCAAACATCGATTTAATATCGGTTCTGACAAGGACATTCCGGAAGAATGGGATGAAATATCTCGCTAAAACCCGAAGAGAAAACGGACATTAATTTTGAAGGGCAACAGTGCATTAGAGAGAAAAAGAGACCCTTCAATTAATATACATGCCGCTGTGAGCTGCAAAAGTTGAAACGCAAACCAGTGAGCTTTTCTGGCGTTTCTGTGGCGCTTATAACATCTTTTCTATTCCCAAGTCAAAACTAGAAAAAAATTAAGTTGGTCGGATTATTCATAAATAATGCTACAAATTTTTAGCGCTCCGATCTCTTGAATTCGGGCAGACGACAACTAAAAAATTCCGAGTCGACTTCCACTACTTAGCGTGCCCTTACAACACGTCTCTGCTTTTCTGTGTATTTTCTGTATAAACTCATTAGAAAAATTTTCTTAAGCATAGATTATCGCATGAAATAACTGGATAAGAAAATAAATGGAACTATGTTACCTTGACCACGGGTTGATAAGTCGACTGCATTAAAAACCCTTGAGCATCGTAGCAGCAGGTCTGGCCGTAATGGGTAGTGTAGGAGCTAAATTCTTGTATCAAATTTTAAAATTAAGGCAAATTTGAGTTAAGGACCGATAGCGCTTTAGTTCAACAGGGATCAGTTGACTGCTACACAGCGAAAAGAAGTGATCTGTCCTACCGACCTTTCCTCCTCTTGACCAACAGAATTCAGTCGGTACGTGGTGCCACGCACATTTTGCGCCGACATGTAGCAGTTCATCGAACCGAGCGTTTCTGTGCATGAAACATCCCGGAAAAGCTGAAATTTTATAAAAGCTGATAAATAAATGAATAACAACATAGACTCAGCAGCTTTCTGTATAATTATTGATTAGAGAATAACAGACGGGAATAGTGGGGAGGACTGAAATGGGAAGAACAGAATAGTGACAGCCGTTCTTTGAGAAACGATTTAAATTACACACGTTTTCACTTTTTATGAGTACACCATCCAAAGGCAATGTTTTGAATCATATGTGAACAAACACGGTTGGAGCTGACAAGTCCGATTCACTTAACTGTGCTGCATCTGGGATGAGGCATGAAGCGCCCCACGTCCATTTTCGCTTGTTCCTCTTTGCAAGGGCAGCTAGCATTCGTTTCCGTTTCGCGAATGAAATTCGATAGCGCACCGTCTTCGTTGAACCATTCATGACACATTTCACGTGCCTAAAAATTACTTTGCAACGAGGTATAGTCCAAAGGTGCTCCATAAAGTGAAAATCTGACAAGACTTCAAGCGAAGTTAGCACTCATTCTTCGTCAACATAAAGGATAAATAAAGGATGAAGATCTCGGCGTTGATCAATCCCTGAGGAACGCGTCAGTGTGTTACTTGGCGTCTTATTAGCAAAAAGACAGAAAATCACCCGATAAACCGAAAATGTGAACTATCGGAAAGGCTGTCAAACAGCATACGTTTACTTCCATGCAATTACACACATATAACACAATCGTAGTTGACGTTTCGGTAGAATCGCCTTCTTCAGAGCCTGGAAGGGTACACTAATACGCAACTTACTAAGTCAAACACTTAAACAGAACAAAAAGAAAGATGAATCTGAGCGATAATTACAAGATCTACGGCTTCTCGAAAGAATCAACCATTTTTTTTCATCTGCATTCCACCGAGGAAGAACAGCCGCTCAGAGTCGCATATGGCTGATGACTGCAGCACACCTATCAACGATCAATATGAAGGTAAGGGGCGAGATCACGCGTGATCTCGGGACATTCCTCCCTGCTATTCATTGTAGGATTACGCAATCCTCGCACGGGATACTAAAACACCAAGCGCAAACTCCTCGAGGCTTTTTGGATAAATGCCAAAAATCCTATATGCAGAGATATGCGGTCAACCAGAGGACAGCCAACAAGTACGAAGCATCGAAATGGAACTACTCCGCGCCGCACTATGAAGCAAACGGAACGAAATGTTCGCAAGGAAGATGAAGTGTGTGACAAAGGAACAATTTTGTGCTTTGTAATTGGAGGATCAACTTTGGAGGAGAATAGTTGGTGGGTCAATATTGATATGCGATTTTTTTTAGGTCTAATGTCAAAATAGCCTTGCAGCGAAAGTTTGAGAATCTGTTGAATAATTCGCGTGCCTCGGCTTCAAGAAACCATAGAGAAACGAACTTTGCTAGGAGTCAAAATACGGTTGAAGGTGCACCAAAAAGTCTAGAGTCACCGTACTTTGGGGCATGACAATACCTGAGAGTGTGCACTCGGTATTAGAATTGGGCCCAAGCTTTTCACCATCACAGCCTATTTCTAAAACAACCTTGCGTAGGATAGCATGCAACCTTCATGAGCTTCAGGATTGACTCCGCCATCAGGCTAAACAAAGAATATCAAAAATCAAGAGACGGCGGCATTGCCGCCATCTCCTTTCCCTAGAACGTTTTTCAGACAGCAGGACCCTAATGACGGATTGACATAAAATTCCGCATGTTTTCAGACGGCGTTCTCAAGACCCTTAATCACATAATGGTCTTCCCGTTTCCCCAATATATTCGTCTCCGCAAGTACCACAAGAGATTAGGTATATCGCGCCTGAACTCATGGAGTCACCGTCCCAGCCATAAGGGCACATTACGCAATGTTGTGTTTCACATAGACGGTCATGCAAGCGGTTGCGAACTAATTGGCGACGAAGAGTATGGGCTCGAAGGGCTGCAGATTTAAAATCATCGGTTATTTCACACTTTAAGATCAATAAACCAACATGTCCCGCCTTGTACCTACTTAATAAGATACATATGTTGGTATCTTCTGATGATGTTGCGTCAACCAATCCATCATCATTCAAGGTTAGACCCATCATCAGCTGTGTAGATAGGCCAACAGGGAGAATAACGTAGTTTTTAAGCCTAATACTTATCCAGTTGCTTAACCACATTCCAGCCCACCTCACGAACACCCAAATGTTCCCAGAACGTCTACGTGAAGCGTCTCCTGATAACGCGTGCGTGATGGAGTCGTTCGACGTCACCGCGCTGTACACCAACGTATCGAATGACTCCGCAATGCAAGCCATCTTCGAATTTCTTGTTGAACACGAAGGAAAAATAAAAATGCACGGCTTGCCTATCCAGCAGCTTACGACTCTCTCAAAGGAGTGCCTAAACTGCTCGACTTTTAGATGATCTGGGAAATACTACGCGCAAAATAGGGGGCTGGCAATGGGACAGCGACTGGCACCAAGTCTTGCCATTGCGTTTATGTCTCGAGTGGAAGCCTCAGTTCTCGGTCTCCGGCCGCTGCTCTACTGCAGATATATATACGATTGTTTTGTAGACTTCTCTGCACAGGAGGAGATGGACCAATGCTTTGATTTATTGAACGAGTAGTCAGAGTACATCAAGTTCACCCAGGGGATTGTCGAGTAGCGGTTACATGACAAAGTAGTACCGAAAACCAAGTAACAAAAACATCCTGGTTCACTCCCTTTCTTGTCACCCTTCGCACACAAAGAGGGCGCTTGTGAGAAACATGTTTCAAACAGCCACCTCTGTGTGCACAAGTAGGGAATTAAGGGAAGAATCTCGCGACTTGGCTCGGAAAATAGCCATCTCTAATGGATACGAAATTGTAACCCTACGAGATAAGGTTCGAGGGAGAGCGAAGCTTCCAAAAGGAACGGTTTGGCCAAAACAAAGTCCCGTTTATCTTGCCCTGCATTAGCGATGAAATAAGTGCAGCGATGAAACGATGCTTGAGAAGGGCAGATCTAGAGGAATCGGTAGCGATAATTGAAATACCACCGAATACTCTTCGTCGCCAGTTAGTTCGTAATCGCTTGTATGACCGTCCGTGTGAAACACAAAATTGCGTAATCTGCCCTTATGGCAGGGGCGGCGACTGCATGAGTTCAGGTGCGATATACCT